>JAOUWY010000001.1:7627414-7637558 GCA_025728095.1 Prietella phreatophila | reverse complement strand
CCCCCCCACACACCACCCAGTCTCGGTCTCAGTCACTGTGCATACCCCCGCCCCAAAAAAAAAACGACAAAATGGACTATCCTTCTCCTCTGATTAAAGCTCAGACAGACGCCACGGGCGAGGGAAAGTTCGCCGTCGTAAATTACAGCCGAACAGGGTCTTACCGAGCGCATCGCCTCGACACTCTTTTACCATCCTCTTCACTCCGGCATGTTACGATCTCTCCCTTCCAAACAGCGTGTGCTGGATCGCTTGTCCGGGGACTCAAAGCGCTCCTCTGTGTGGAACATACTGCTTCCTTCAACTCCGTTCTCTCTTCATTACACCACTCTTAATAAAGCTGCATGTGCGATCCAGTCGAGGGTCTGATCACACACACCTACACACGCGCTAGTGACCAAAACAAACAGGAGTGGAACTGGCTCACTCATTAGAACGGCTCAGCCTCAGCTTACTCTCGAGCACTAACGGAGAATTAACAGGGTCTGGAATAAAAGAGGGAGCAATTTAGCGCGGCAGGGAACGATGTGCATAACATCGGCTCAGTCGATTGGTCGAGCAAATCTACAATAAACAGGCGTGGGGTTCAAACGATACGATGCCCATCTCAATACGTGATTGGATAAATGCATAAACCATGCATTTAAACGTAGTTTATATCGTTTGGAGCCGTTTCAACGTGATACGACGCAGAACACGTAGCTCCTGCAGTGGGATTGAAGTGCAGGGGTCATGATTTCTTCACTGAAACTGACAGGGGATTCATCACCTTTTCTAGGATTGACAGGCCTAACAGAAGCCATGCCTCTTTCAATAAGGATGACCGCGTCAGAAGCCACATCTTCACAGAGAGTGACGAGTCTGATAGGGGCCATGCCACATTCCTTGGGATTGACAAGGGTCTTGAGGAAGCCACACCTCCTTTATTACCACTGGCATGTATGACATGATTCTTTCAATAAGATTGACAGAGGCCACACCTCTTTCACATGGTCTGACAGAGGCCACATCTCTTTCACTGGTTCTGACAGGGACTGAAACCACACTTTCTCCTCTCAGATTGACAGAGGTCTCAGAGACCACGCCTCCTTCCTTGGGATTTGCAGAAGCCATATCTCCTTCACTACCATTGGCACGTATGAAAGGCAACACCTCTTTCACTGGATCTGACAGAGGCCACACCCCTTTCAATAACACTGACAGGGACCACACTCAGAGGCCACACCTCTTTCAGTGGGATTGACAGGGTTCTGACCAAAGTCACACATCTTTCACTAGGACTGATAGGGAATAGTCCACAACTCCTTCACTGATAGAGGCCACTCCCTTTCATATACTGACATTCATAAAGGCCATGCCTCTTCCACTCACTTTCAGTGACAATGTTCTGAATGTTTCTAATTAATAAACCTGTCCAGAGTTATAAAGAAAGCTAGGGTGTGTGTGTGTGTGTGTGTGTGTGTGTGTGTGTGTGTGTGTGATTGGCTCCTTTAACAGAACTTTTCCCGGATACACACGCTGTTAAAATTTTTAACGTTAAGAAAAAGTCTTCAAAACACTCGGAGCATCTCACCATCTCCTGGAATGATGCGCAGCGCGACCGTGTTTCCTGCCTCTTTGATCAGGTTGACGATGTCCGAGTGGGACTTGTTGGTAATGGAGCAGCCGTTGACGGCGAGGATGCGATCTCCTACCTTCAGCTTCCCGCAGCGGTCCGCAGGACTGCCCTCGATGATCCTCCCTATTTTATGAGGCATGGCCACACATGTGTTTCCAGCTTATTTTTTTTTTGGCATTTGCAGAATGGTGTTTTCATTAAAAAATAAATAAATAAAACAAAACAAAACAAATCAAATGGAGAGGCCCATAGAGATATGAGAGAGAGAGGGGGGGAAAGGAGAGAAAGAGAAGGCAAAGAGGTTAAATACACCAAGCCACCCAAGGTGGAGTGGAAAAATTACAGTGTAATGTAGAATGACCACATATAGAGCTCCATTACAGCACAACTCCCAAAGAGAGAAAGGTGTAAGAAGTGTGAGACTGTGAGAATGACTGGAAAACGTTAGGAAAGGGGAAAAAAAAAAAAAAAGACTCCCGCCTCGGTCATTATTACAAGGCAGAAAGCATGAACTCGGCCCTGAGCGATGCGAGTCCGCTGTTCTGGGGTTTTGCCATTTAAACACATCAAGCGTCTCCTATTTAGCTTTCATAATTTATTTATTTCTTTTTGAATCCAAAGTCTCTAAATTATTCAATCGCTCTTTTGAAACTCGGGAAAAACTACATTCCAAACTCGCGCTCGTCCCTGTAGAGCTTTGCATTGTGCCCTCGCCGTGCCTGCGTGATGAATTATGGAGAAGGCAGAAATAAATTATGAAGATGCGTTAGGGGGAAGAAAAAAAGAAAAGAAAACAAAAAAAGCACACTGTACAGGGCTCGAGGATGAGGCTCGCTTGCATGTAGAAGAGAATTACACAGCTAGCAAAAGTCACTCAATCCTCCACAGACACACAATTAGCTAGAACGAAGAACAAATGAATAAACTACGGGGAACACTCGCTCCCGCGTCGTTACTGTTTATTGTAAGGATTATATCATACAGATGCTTTAAAGTATTTAGCACATTAACCTTCGGATTAAGAGGAACAACACGCTATACTATGGATATCCTCGACATCTGTAAACGCGAACACTCGGAAATCCTCTGTACACTATTAAACGGGATGTACAGTAATACGGTATGAGATTTTTGTGAAATATGGCCGTGCGTGCTGCATAAAGAACCGAGTACATAAGACTCTCAGCATTTCTGCCTTCGCCTTGAGGCTTTCTTTCCACCCACACGCTCTGCTGCCCTGCGCCTTGATTCTTCATTACCGAGAACGAATGAACGCTGCTTGCTGTACGCTGTTCGAGAGGTGAGGAGCTCTGGTTGCTGGCTTAGCGACGAAATCTGCTCGTAATCGACTAAAATCAGTCTGTAAACGCTGGCTGATTTAAACCTAGCTGCACTCGGTCTTCTGTGGCCGTGAACACTAGAAGCGGGTTTCGTCGCTGCGTTTCGCAATCCGCTTCGTTTGCTTATTTCCGTGGGCGTGTGTTAAAGCAGGGCATATTATTAAGACGCTGCACTTCAGGTGGAAATGCAAAGGAAGACACCCAAAGGTCGATCCCAAGCCTGCGCGTGCCGTCAAATCCAAAGCAAGCTTGCCGATACCCCGGAGTCCGCGGGTCCTCCACCGTAAGGCCGATTTCATTTCATCTGCATGATGTCATCACCGTCAGAACCGCATACTTATTCAATAAGTAAGACGCCCGATAAGATAGGAAACTATTCAAGACGGGGTAGTGTGGTGTGATTCTGCTAGATGTGGAGCGGTTACTGTTACCACCTTAATGTTGATTATTTTCCCCTCAACACCGCGTCTTTTCAACATCTTAAACCACAGCGATTTGTGAAAAAAAGAAAAATCGTTTCTTAAGGATTAACTTTGCACGTTAGTAGCAATTAATAAAACCCAGCCACGGAGCCACGACACAAGTCAGTGGAGGGGTCCGTGCCGGTCCCAAGCCCGGATAAATAGGGGGGGGTTACTGCAGGAAGGGCATCTGGCGTAAAAAACTGTTGCCAAACTAAAACGGATGCGAGAGACTCAAATTCGGATCATGAGAATGGTCTGGAGAAGAGTTACTTGTACCGGCGACCCCACCTAGTGGGATTAAAGCCAGTAGAAGAAGAAGAAAGAGTAGCAATTAATACGGTGAACATCCGTGTCAAGCGAGTTCCTTGTAGCGGCTGTAAAACATCAAGAAATTGCAAAAAAGTCAAACCTTCTCTGTTTAAGACTTTCACGTGGTGGAAAACCTAAAGCATTGCCTCTGGCTGTTACTGGAGACTCCTTACAAAACCTCCTACAGTACAGAAACTTATCCACGTGGTCAATATGTTCATCTGTTTATCGTTCGTCTGAGGTTACGTGACGCCTCAGCCATACGTGTTCCTGTTGAAGTTGTTCTAGAAACTGTAAGGTTATTCGCTGTAAGGGTAACAGCTGCGGTTATAGTTCGTTTCATGAAACGTCTGGCCAATCAGAATCGAGATTTCACAACGCTGTGGTTTAACAGTGCTGATCGTATTCAAGGTACACCCGGAGCACAGGGGGTTTAAAGATGTTGAAAAAGAATAATAATGATGATGATAATGATAATTCTGCTCCGCAGCTCTAATGAAGTACATCAGGAAGAACGTCTGCACCGAAATATACCGCCGTTCATCTCACCGAAAGTCGTCCCAGCGTCGGGTCTGGAGACGGAAGAGACGATGACGAAACCGAAGCCCTCGTTCTCGCCGCGCCGGATCTCGACATCGTACGGCTGGATTACACTGGGCACCACGCTGCTGTTGCCTGCCCCTCCTCCTCCTCCACCGCCTCCGCTGCCGATGCCGCTGGTGGAGCCTGAGCCCGAGCTGACCGTGTTCAGAGAATTCTGGCTGCCCTGAGGCGTCCGCTTGTCCTCGGTCAGAGACGCAGCCTGGGTGCTGCTGTGATGGGACGAGGCTGGAGACGGAGGAACCTCGCCGTCCACCTTCACCACTGAAGAGCAGGAAGGTGAGGAATTAATATTTTTAAAAAAAAACCTGTATCTTTGTCTTAAAATAACGGAGAGTAATCATATCGTGTCTCTCTCCATAACGAACAAAATGACCTAATTAACGGAATTTAATTTCTGCAAAAAGGCTACCTTATCAAGTTAAACCATTCATGAAAATGTTTAATCTCACATTATGAGATTATAAATCATATTCTTCGGTTTCAGTCACATGATTTTTTTTATCATCCGTTACCGTACTTGGGACAGAATTCCCGGCTTCGCTGAACAGCATGAACATACCTAGAGGTGAAAAACGGGTCAAAACGCCTGCCTTAATAAATAAATAAATGGAGACAATTAACGGTGATTTGAAAAAGCCAATCAAGCAGATCATGTACTCTTTATGTACTTCCCCCGAACTCCTGATGGCATTTAGACTGGCAGAAAACCGACCAAATTAGTGTCTTCCTGACACACAAGTCCTCTGTTCTTTTTTGGAGAGCCTTAAAGCATTTAAGAACGTCGCTTGTTGCCGAGATAAACGTCCCAGTTGTCCCTTAGCGTTGATAATGGCTACTCACAGAGCAACGAGGCAAAGTGCCAGGAAGATGCTCTGCACTGCCGCTTGTTGAGGATGTATCGTATATACTCGTGATACACACTGCTAGGATTATTTCCCCATGTTTTGTATGCATATGACGGGTCAGAAAAATGGCATGTACGCCATCTATATACTTAACAGTATATTACACCGAAATGTAGACTCCTGTCCTATTGCCGCATTAGGAACGGTGCCGATTAGCATGCACGCAGAATCCATCATACGGTACTGCTCGTTACGACAACCGTATCCATTGAATGATGGAAATCAAATCAATACTTTGCTTTTAAATTGTCTAGCTCGATACGATTCGTGTCTATCCTAGCCCGAGATGACAGACGTTTGGAAACCATCGGATTCGTTGCCCCGATTTTTATCCACTCCGGATAAACAATACAGTTGACGCCATTTTGCAGCAGTCCAATAATAACTTGCAGGTCTCTGAGGGATGAGCTGACCTATTTTCATTTTCCAACAGTCCACTGGCTCTGCTGTCACAGATCAGGCATGGAGCCGAGCGCGAGCTGGTGTTTTGCGCGATGGAGGGAGATTCACGAGCTGAACGTTGTTTAGCGGCGCACCGTCATGTCATCTTGTCTAAAGCACGGACCTTCTCATCAGGAGGCGGGACGGAGAGGACCGGAGCACGCTCGATCATGTTTACGATCGCTGCTCGCTTCCCGTCAAGGCCATGGAGGCATTTCACGCCCACGACAAATGCTCTGCACACTTTTCTCGACTGCTTCAATGAGGTGTGGATGATGTCAGACGTTTAAGGTGCATCTCTTACGATGCCAGATGGGGTTTATTCGTGGACGACGTTTATGCGCTTGCAGTTTCATGCTTGCTTGGGGATCCAGCACATGAGATTGCTTAAGCACTTGGTAATGAAGCCAGGTTGGTGAGGCAGGTACATGTTTTAGAGCAGGGACAGCATGAAAGCGAGCGGTAGAGCAAGTCACGCTGCAGGCTTTGTTAAAGATTCCGGAGCTGGATCAGCCATGGCTACTTCATTAACATGTAGCGTGAACTCTCATTTAAACCAAATCTGTCCTGAACAGATGAATAATTAGACTGTATTTTGAATTATTCATAATCCCATTAAAAGGGCACAGTCACAGGGTATCACATTAGGAAGGCAGGTCAGGGCTGTAATATCAATATACACAGCTGTAGATATGTATCAGATAAAAAACCAAGATTTACTACACAAAAGCATATAAAAATGACTATTACTTCATATAAGTGCTATCACTATCATGGACAACTTTGCTGTAAATCCCTGCGTTCGCTAGGTGAAAGATGACATTCTTTTCCGACACGACGAAACGGTGGTAAAAGTGACAATCATGCGGTCCATTCATATTGTCCGTTTTACACAAGCTGATCACATTGCTGTAGCGTTGCTATAGGGCTCGAATAAATTCCTAGACAGGAGAGTTCCCCGACGGTTCTTCGTATAAATAAGGGTCGGTCACGTTCTAAAGTCTTTCTACTTTTCGTAATGATCGGCTCAAACGATCACTTTCAGAAAGAAGTCTTCCTGAACGCTTCTCTGCATAGGTGAGGATTCTGCGTTTTGGAAAGGACCTTTTCGGTCAAACGGATCCGAATGTTCGGTCTGGGGAAACTTAATGTAACCTGACGTGACCAACCCAAATGATTGGATCTACTAAAGTGAGTGTTTCCAGAGGAGCAAGCCAAAGGATGCTTGATGCTTGAGGGTTCTAGCTTGGTGGTTGGTACATCTGACAGAAACACTACTGAAACGAGCACATTTCAAACACAATAAGTTTGGACAAAGTACCACGGAGTGTCCTGATGGACAATAGGGAAATCTGGTACACTGAGCTAGCCGTAACATTATGGATCTGGGTTATTTTTCACCTCCATATCCTGTCTTGCGTCTGACAGTCAGGTTGACGTGGCCCTGCTTGGCTGCCTGCTGCATGAGCTGTACCACAAGCTGATGGGATTTGCCCACCACGGCTGTCCCGTCCACACAGATCAGCTCGTCCCCGGAGCGCAGGCGGCCGTCTTCGTCTGCGGCGCCGTATTTCACGATGTGACCGATATAAATCTGGAAAGGAGGAGGAAGGTGAGTTCTAGAAACCCTCTTTTAGAAAAGCTGTTCTAGCAAGGAGTCTGTAGTGCTAAAAAATCTAGAACATGTTGGATGAGAGAAGCAGTTTATTGTACTCGAAACAACATGAGATCCACTCAGTGAGACGTCCCAAATTGATCTGAATCCATGCACAGTCTTGATGCCTTATTTATACAGTCTTATCTTTAGGTTACGTCCAATTCTCTCATTCTTTTGAAACCCCAGCATGCTTTATGATTGTCTTTTTTTTTAATTTCCCCTTAAACTCATGTTTTAAATACCATTAGAATCAACTTTTCAACCTTAAAACCCATTTCCAGCCATTGGATATCCCCTTATCTTCATGAGTTTAAAGAATTCATCTAAAGAACTCATCTAAAATAATATGTCTGTAGGTTGGCTGCATTTCTTTGCTCAAATTTTGGCTGAATCGTGATTAAATTGATGACTCGCCACACCGGTACCTCCCTCATGGACCAAATCCCCGTGGAAAAACTCGGGCCGAGGAACCGGCATGTCCATCGGAATAAGATTCAAAATAATTTGGAATCCTGAATGGAGAACATGGGTGGCCTGGGAGATATTTTTCTAAGACAGGGAAGCCAAGATGAAAGCAGGTGCTGCGTTTCTAGGATGATACACACACACACACACACACACACACACACGCAACAAGTCCTGCCATAGATTGAGGCTTTTGTAATGTGGCACACTGTACATGGAAACGGTTGTCATGAGCAAACCACAAAGGCTGACGGCGAGACCTGCAAAGTTACATTTGGACCATCTTCAAAAGGCTCTGGATTTATCTTCGTAAGCGTGCGAGAGAAAACGCACAGGCTTCACAAGACGAAAAGCCTCGACGACGACGCTAATTATAATATTTAACGGACGACACAATGGATACAGTGGCTCTTATCCATCAGACCTTTGAGCTCACGGACTGATGCCGAACACATCCGTGTCTGATTCATGAGACGAGTGCAATGTTGATGTACCCCTGCCCAATCTACCTACATATACATACATGCTGCGTCTCAATTCGCCGACGCATACTGTGCACTAAACGTAATGCTCTTTTTGTGAAGCAAACTCCTCCTCCCTCGTGCGAGTGGTCGTGGGGCGATAGGAAGCCATCCGGGTACCTTTGGAACACTCATTTCAATATGTACTACAATTCGAGACACAATAATTCTAATCAATACATCCATCTTCTACCGCTTATTCCTTCTTCAGGGTCGCGGGGAAACCTGGAGCCTATCCCAGGGAGCATCGGGTACAAGGCGGGGTACACTCTGGACAGGGTGCCAGTCCATCGCAGGACTTAATCACACACACACACACACACACACACACACACCCATTCATACCACTAATTCTAATCTCAGATGCTATTTAGGACGAATTGAGACGCCGCAGCAGTTAGCATAAAAATGCCCCGAATTTATGCTGGCGTAACAAAAGTTGGCTGATCGACGGAAATCGTTCAGCAGGCTATCCTGTATTCTGAGGAAATGAATGAAGAACCCCCCCACATTTAATCAAAGCGAAGTGCTTTTGTTTGATGTTGCTGCAAATAAACAAAAGGTTATGGAAAAGGTGCTGGGTTTCTTTCTTTATAAGCGCCATTTAAGGTGGCAATCGGGTAGAAAACTGGACCGTTTCCCCTCACCTGTAATTATATAAACGCTATTCACAGCGAGGCTTGTATTAATTTTAATCCTCAAATGGGTCTGAACTGACTGAAGTTCCTCACACATCCTAATTTCAGTGCAAACAAAATGCTGAAAGAAACCAATTAAACACTGAAAAACAGACTACCACAACGGACACGACGGTGTCTGGCTTCGAATAGCCTGTCCAAAAAAACCCTCCACACACACAATGGGGGGCTCGTCATACTTAAAGGAAAGATTTTCTTGTATTTTTTTCCCCCAGAATGTGCCTGGCACGGCCTTGACAAACAAATCTGTCGAAGCAAGCAGGCCAAATGCCGAGATTCGAGTGGAAATTTTTTGCACCATTGTACAGTGTTCTGGGAATACTCGGGGCCTCCGAGAAGGACATTACTCATGTTTTCATTACAAACCAAAGCAGCAGCTAATTTGTATTACTGACTGCAGGAGTGATAAAGTGCTTCGTAATGATGCACGGCTAGAAGGCTGAAAGACTGTACGGCATGCGTGATATTTATAAATGAAAAAGATGATACCGGAGTCCGTGATCGTGGTTACTGAGGGGAAGAAGAGAAATAAATAAATTAAAAGTTGAACAACACGAACGGGTGAAGGTTCACAGAAGTATGCTCTTCAAAAGTCTTCAAAAGAACCAAAGTCTACTTTTGAGCATTTCTCACTTTGATTAAAAGTAGGCGTTTAAGCGTATTAGTAAAAGAAGTCCTGAAAATCCAAAAGATTTCAGTAGGTTTGAGCAAAAACAACAACGATCCTGCAATCAGTTCCACCAGAAGACTCCGCCCCCCCAAGTCAAGACTAGTAGTAATTTTCCAACATTAAGTGACTCATTAATATCTTCATATATATATTTTTTAATCTAACAATTGCATCACTTTTCTAATCGAATGTTTTCTAGACGTCTGATTGAAATATTTAAGGATTTTTTAAAAAACTGGTTTCCTCATGTAGCATTTCAGTTTAGCAAACCATTAACAAACCAAGATTCTGTGATTCTAATAATGAAAATATCTTGGAATTTCATTTCAAGAAAGAAATCAGTTCAAATTGTTGGGGTGTGTGTGTGTGTGTGTGTGTGTGTGTGTGTGTGTGTGTGTGTGTGTGTGTGTTCTGTCACTGCAGCATTGTGTAGAAGAATCCTGCTCTTTAGTG
>JAOUWY010000001.1:7577517-7588527 GCA_025728095.1 Prietella phreatophila | reverse complement strand
AATAATAATAATAATAACAATAATACTAATGAATAATAATAATAACAAATACCACTACTAATACTAATAATAAATAATAATAATAATAATAAATAATAATAATAACAATAATACTAATGAATAATAATAATAATAAACAATACTAATGAATAATAATAATAACAAATACCACTACTACTACTACTAATAAATAATAATAAATAGTAATAATAATAATAATAATTATAATAAAGTTAATGCTAACAAACAACAATAAATGTAATAAAAGTAATAACAAAAATAATACTAATAAATAAAAATAATGATTATAATAAAGTTAATGCTAAATAATAAATGTAGTAATAATAATAATAATAATAATAAGTAAAAACAATATTTCGCAAATACATTATATTTTAATTTATTTCAATTACTTTCTTCTTTAAATTAAACAAGAATTATGAAATAAATATTTTTTGTTCAAAGCAAGCACTAGTTATTACAGTTCTAAAAGAGTTGCTACATGTTATAAAGATCGTAAACATCGGTGTAGTACTCTGAAGAAAGTGCATCCTGGAGTTATTTGGTGCGATCCCAGGGTATTTCTCAGCTGGGTTTTAAACTCGGGACACACAGCGTGGAAATGACACCACAGTGTTTGCAGCACAGTGTATGATAGACAGCAGTCAATTATGGAGGATTTATACGAGTTGAGCTCATGGCTAAAACTCAGCCTGCGTAATTTGGACCGAAATACTTTCCGTGTCGGAGTGTGCGAGTCCTGCGATTTGATCCCAGTGCAGAAGAATCCTGACTCGGTGACTGGTTAGAGTCTCATTTCCGTTTTCACAGATGAGGAACGCAGAAGGCCAACTACGCAATAATGATTCGCGAGCGGGACGTCGTGCAGCACCGGGGCCGCTGCTCTGAACCCTAATCGTCCTCTACCGTTCGGGGGTCTTATCCGTTTCAGGTGAGAATCAGCAGCACGTTCCCGGATTAGAGCCCTCTGAGCGTGTGAACAAAGAGGACATCGGTTATTTATGAGGAACCGTGAATAGAACCAGACTGAAGAAGCTGTGAAGCTACATGATTCAGGCCTCGCTGAGCTGTATGTGTGTGTGTGTGTGTGTGTGTGTGTTTCTGTCTCTGGGGCACTAAATTCCCAATACACACAGGTATGAAGATGAAAGCAGACATTGTGTAGCCCTGAGTCAGCCAGCCGTCCTCTCGTAATTCAATTCCATTCAATTTAAGAATGTTTTATATACAAGCATAACTCACATGCTCAGGAAAGATATGCTTTATACATATTCATATATACATATATATATATATATATACACACACACATATATATACATATATATACACACACATATACACACACACACATCCAGTGACATGACATGACAACATTGCTTAATCACCATGGCAACAGCTCAAGCTGTTTATTTGACCACCGTTAAGCTGTGTATAATGATGTTGCTGTGTATAAAGCCATTTTGGGTGCCAAATCCATCCATCCATCCCTGGACGGGGTGCCAATCCATCACATGGCACAATTATACGCACAATGGACGGCAATCAACCTACAAAGCATGTCTTTGGACTGGGGGGAGGAAACCGGAGTACCTGGAGGAAACCCCCGAAGCGCGGGGAGAACATGCAAACTCCGCACACACACAGGGCGGAGGCGAGAATCAAACCCCCAACCTCGTGGTATTCTACCAAAGCAAAGTGTCTCACGGGACTGCTCCGAAACCTTTTAAAAAATCACTGTAGCTGAGGAGGAAAAACCGGGCTGTAATTCAGCGACTCGACTTTTCAAAACAGCGCTGCTCCTGTAGCAGGTTCTTCGTCTCGGCCAGTCGATCGGTCACACACGTTTACGTGAATTATTTAGCTGAACGCGGCACAGCAGCACGGAAAGACTAGCTACGGGGTTCGAGAAACAATTCAGAAACGCGAGAGATTTCACATCTGACTTTGTAGGTTTTTCGTTTCACTCTCTGGACTGATTAGGGAACTTTAAATAAAAACAACACAAAAACAGAACGGAACGGAAAATATCAATCTAAAACTATTAGACGTTATTTCAACTTTTAGTTGTGTGGCCCTACTCTACGCAAACTCATCACATCTCAGAGCTCACAGCTCAGATTTCGCTTAAAACCTTTTACTTAAAAGTTCCTGAACCTACATCTGCACCACATTGACTAGTACTACAGGCTTTTGGTGCGTGTTTGTTCTGGACTGTGCAAACATGACATTCACCCATCCGCACAAACAAAAACTAAATGAAACAAGAAAAAAATAAAAACAGCCAATAAATAAAACTTAATATTTCATTACTACATTATGATTATAAAATGTAAATGGTGCACTTATCTAGTGCTTTTATCCAAAGCGCTTTACACCGTGTCTCATTCACCCATTCACACACACACACACCAATGGTAGCAGAGCTGCCATGCAAGGCGCTAACTTGCCATCGGGAGCGACTTGGGGTTCAGTGTCTTGCCCAAGGACACTTTGGCGTGTGGAGTCACCCGGCACGGGAATCGAACCACCAACCCTACGATCAGTGGACAACCCGCTCTACCACCTGCGCCACAGCCGCCCAAAAATGTACGAATGAAAGGAGATGCTCTCACACGTCAAACACATCTCGTGTCAACTCTTCCAGCTGTTCTTTCCCCCTCTTTTATTTCTAATTCAAAAAATTATTATTAACAAAATCCTCAACTCCCGAGGTTCTGTCTCGCTGGATAAGTGCTGGCCGCATCAATACACGTGAACGTAGCCGGAACGTAAAGCTCATCACGTCACAGAGCAGAGTATTCTACAGTCTACGAACACACACATTTCCTCACCATGCTCATCCATTTATTCATAACGTCCAGCATTATCACACACACTAGAAAACTGAAAGTGTGTCATGCACTCGAGCCGAACCCAGCCGCTCTCGTCCTGGAGAAGAACACGGCTCTTCGTCACGGATGTGCTCGGAGAACACCGTTCCGCCGGTTCCTGAATACCTCGATGACACGCAGCAGGTCAGATGGACGCTGAAGCGTCTCGGCTAATCACCAGACGCTATTCTATTCCGTCCTACCGTACGCGTCGTCTTCAGACGTTCTCATGAGGCTGGAAGATCATCACCGCAGCTCTGAAGCTCATATCCTGGTCTTTTACACGATCAGGAAGCACGGTGTCGTAATATTCCGTTTTAACGCGTCTCGCAGCACAGACAAAAACCAGATACAGATCATCCGGCTCATTCCGCCTGCTCATTCCACACGTCCGCCAGACGCTGGCGCCACGACCCGGCTCGGGGAAAAGAGGGCGTGTTCGTCCGGCTAGACGCTTCGGAATTTTATAAACGTGTAAAGAAGATTCATGTGAATTATTTCTGCGTGTTTAATGGCGCAAAAGTCTTTTTATTATTGTAATATTATTATTTTTTTCCTTTTCTGACTTATCGAGTCAGTATACGAATTGGATGGAAAAAGGAAATTTCAGGATTCCTGATTATTCGTTTTCCAGAAAAGGGTCGCCACACCAAATAATGCCTGTGTTTGCTTATAAAACTGCACAAATTCTACCCAAAACTACGGTCATGTTCATCTTTGCTCATAAACATCATTTTAAAATGAACAATTTATTGCTGAAATGAACCGAATTGCGTTACAACGCCCGCAAGGCTGTTCAAAACGCCTTTCCACAACACAAGTACACTGGATCCCAATGTAAAGTTAAAACACTAAGCACTCCGAGAATACCCTTAACTCTAATCAGCTTCAAACAAATCCAATATCTTTAAACTTCTTAGAAATATCTTCATCTTCTCGGCAAAAACTCCAATTGTTCAGATCTTTACGGATTTTTAACGCGAACGAATCTACGTCGTTGTGACGTGACTCACCATGAGTTAACACGCCATGCCCTGAAGTCTTTATTATTAGCAAATCACCGACGATCACACCGTGGTGGTCTTTAAACAGCGAGACTTCACACGTTTTGTTTTCTTTTTAAATCCGTTTACAGCTACGTTGAAGTTCCGGGAACGTTCCGTGAAGCAAGTTCGTTCCGATTATCGCAAAATTGAAGAAATTAAGAAGCACGATGGGCGGAAAACGAATTTACAGCTTTATCCCTGCCTGTTACAAAGCGCCGACACTGGAGACTCCTTCCTTAAATGCTGAATGCTTAAACGTCTCCTTGTAAAAATCTTCATATTAACATGGTTTGTTTGTTAAGTCATGACGCCTTTAAAAATACATAAATCCTTTACCATATTAAAGTTCCTTTGTGTGGAGGGTTCGCCGAACAAGTTCCCATGAACTAGCTGTTACTATAGAAACAATATATCGATGACATATTACTATCTATTGCAAGTATTTGTGGAGTCTCTCTGGAGCGTTACGAGTACAATCTCCTACAATCCGATGCAATATGTCCGAGCAGCTGTCACGGCCTCTGGTAATCAGACCGCACACAATACTGGTGTGTGAACTTCAGCAGAGCCAAAACTCAACCTCGCTGCTAGGAAAACCTTTCCTCAGGGGACAGCCCAAAACCCTGTGTGTGAGTGTGTTTGTGTGCCATGTCCAAATGCCAGATCAACTCGACTGTGGAATCTGGCAAGCAAACAAACCCAAGAAAGAGCACAAAGATTTATAACTGTTGCTCTAGTACAGGTGAGCCAAACTTAATAAACCGGCAGCACGTGCATCCAAGGACCCGAGTGCACCTGCTGGGAGTCAGAGTCTGGGCACTGGACAGAGATGACTCGCGCGCGCGCGCACACACACACACACACATGCTATGCTTTATCAAATCCCATTTTCACACTGTAACAATCCCACACTGCTGGATTGAATGGTATGCAGAGTGTGTGCACGGTTTGTTAGCCCTGCCCACTCTAACAGCTGTTCCACAATTGAAAGATTATACATAAATGTCTGTGTGTGTGTGTGTGTGTGTGTGTGTGTGTGTGTACCGAGCAACTGCATGGCATTCGCACAAAAACGCACATTAGGGTCGGTATTTCAGAAAGAACATGGACTCTACATAATACATAAATGGCTCCACCCCCCCAAAAAAACAACAACAAATAAGCGGTGGCTTAGTGGTTAGGACGTTTTCCTTGCACCTCCAGGGCTGGGGGTTCGAATCCTGCCTTCGCCCTGTGCGCACGGTTTCCTCCCTCAGTCCAAAAACGTGCGCTGTCAGCTGATTGGCATTTCCAATTTGTGTAGGTTAAGTGGTGCAGAAAATGGATGCATGGAGTTTAGGACTTACTCCCACTTCTCCACCACCTCAATCTGGAGACACACACACAGCATGCTGCTAGTCTTATTGAATCTGCTGTGGAGTTTTCGCTTCATCGAGCTAACAAAGATGTCACTTGGTGTAAAATGACTGTAGAGTCTCAGTGAATCAGCGGCAGCATGCAGCCAAGGCTCCAAACCATCATCCAAACTTCACTGCTACACACACACAAACAAAGCCTTCATCTGTATCTCTGTGTGATCATGTGTGTCCGCCTGCACCGGCATGCCTGTGATATCGCCTCAGTTCTCCGTCTGATTTGGGATCAGTGTGTCCCGCCGTTTGGTTCGTGTCTTATCGGTCCTGATTAGGAAACGACCGAAGGACTGAAATACACTGCATTTCAGCCTCTAACTTATCTCTCGTATTCTCTCCAACTCGATCTCTCACTCACACACACTGGAGCTGGACACGTGGCGGCGATCCATTCTACGATATGGTGTGAAACATGGTGGTTGCGATACTGTAGGACATATAACGACACGAAGGATGGAAGAAGTGCTGCAACGGTTCGATAATCTCCGACTACGCCGGCCCTTTAGAGCCAGAAATGAAAATCACAGATAACTTCTCAGTGCACAAACTGCTCGCTTTCTCCCCGGCAAAGTTGTTCATTATTTCTGTTGCAGTGTTGTGACGGGGCTTAGCAGAGATTTGCATCCGGGACCGATGCGAGCAGAGGGATACGCCATCTCCATTTTCTTCAAGCTGACAGATGTTCGACACGTTCCTGTCAGGACATAAAGACTGAAGACATAACTGGAACAAAACAACTTGCGCAACACTGCTGCGCCATAATCCTATGCTAATGTGATCATTGAAAATGTTAAATTATAATTGCACGAAGTTGTTTTTCGCAGTGATGTTTGTTGGTAAACGAGACCTTTTCGCTGTACTCGTGAATCAAAGAGCGCTCGGACTGAACGCATGTTGTGATGACGTCACGCGACGCGCCTTGGCCCGAATCGGCGGAGTGTGCTCGATTTTGCGATCGCAAAGTCGCGAAATCCTGGAGGGACTGATAAATGGGAAGAAAACAAAACCAGGAGTCGACAGAAGTCGGGGTTGAAGTTTATTTGCACCAACTTGAGAGACGACGCAAGAGAATCTCTCATAAATCGCCGGTGGAATTTGCTCGATTTGACAAAAACGGCACTGCTAGCACCACCCCCGAGTACCATTAGGTTGCTGCTGTTCCAGCTTTTCGGCTAGAAGCAAAAACTATACACCTGAAACCGTTGCTAACGGATCGGCGGCTAATATCAAAGCTACGGTTCCAGTTTTCTGGTTCTTTGTGTAGTCTAAGCTGTAATAAGCTGTAAAGCTGCACACTGGGAGCGCAGGCAGAAAATCTGCTGCTGTGTTTAAAACAAGGCTTTCATAAAAAAAAAAAAAGTACCAGCTCGAGTACTGACATCAAGCCACTTCTAAAAATAACCGGGTGTGAAAAATCCTTTTTAGTTCTCCTGTTACACAGAATAAGAAAGAGGCCCAGAGTCGGTTTGTCCCTGGAGCCACCCGTTCGCATTGCGTATACGTACAAGCTGCATTCACACGAACGGGGGAGATTGATTCCCTCATGGAAGGGCTTAAGTAATCAATCAGGGTTATGCTATTATAGGATTCAACAATCTATTATTTTAAAGGTCTATAGATTTAGGATTGCGTGTTGTGGCTTCCCCTCCACTCGGACACGCTAATGTTTGACGGGTTGTTTTTTGGTAAATGGTCTGCACTTATATAGCGCTTTTTTAACCTTAGTGGTTCCAAAGCGCTCGACACTGGTTCTTTCACACACCAATGGTAGCAGAGCTGCCATGCAATCGGGAGCAACTTGGGGTTCAGGGTCTTGCCCAAGGACACTTCGGTATGTGGAGTGACGTGGGCCGGGAATCGAACCGCCAACCCTACGATTAGTGAACAACCCGCTGTACCACCTGAGCCACAGCTGCCCATTTTCCCCCTCATACATCTGCTATAAAATTTGCGTTTTTCACACATTTTATTAGCGGTCCAAGCACTGAGTGTTTGGAAACTGTCTAGTTTCCTCTTGGATCTTCTTCTCCACTACAGCAAGCCACACACACATGAATCTTTGTGCTCCGACCTCCTCCTCAGGCAAGGGAGATGAACCAGATCATCCTGATGGTGGCACTAGTACAGTGTTTTACATTTTAGCCCATGTCTTGTGTATCTTGTATCTAATTCATTGGCTAAGTGCAACCCAGTTTACTATAAGGACAAGTTAGCTCCACCCACTTACATTTTAAGATGGATAATTAGCATATTATGTGACATTTGGACACAAAAACTGTTTTGCTAAACTTTTGCCAAGATTATTGGTCTCTCTTACCATTGTAAAAAAATTTGAGTCTGACCTTCAATATTTCCCGAAAAACATGTTGATATTTCTAAGCAATATGGATTCCACGCGCAGTCCAATCAGTCCCACAGGGGTTGAACTTGGTTTACTCAGAAAGCTGTAACTCGTGATAGGCTACACGGATTTGGGTGAAACTCGAAGGCCATGTTCGGGATGTGAGAATAGTTTGGGCCACGGTCATTCACAAGGGAAGGGATTGAATTCAACGAAATGTTTCTAAAGAAATGCATTACATTGCATCTTTGCTCTATTGATGAAGTGAATAACTTAAACATGTCTGCCGTCAGCCAAACAACCTTTGGTCCAAACATTGGACAGGATTAGAACTGAGCGATCCCCAAGAACCTTGAAGCGTATGTTCATCTTTGGTCTCTCTTGGGTTCTATGGAGCTTGGCACAAACTGGCTTCTGGGAGAACTGCTGCGCGTGAACCGTGTTTGGACGCAGCAAATCATAGCCTGCGGCAATATTTTCTATTCTAGTCATCTTTGCAAACCCAGATGAAACGTTATTAGTCTCAAATGTATTTTTTTTTTGAGAGAAAGACTATGTAGAGTAGGATTTTCCAGACACTTGAAGCGTCTTGATTTTGCCTCGAGGTTCTTAAGCTGTCACAAAAAAAAAAAAAAAAAACCCACACATTATACTCATCAAATCAAAAATGATCCGTTTTGTGAGGATTTGACAGCGCAGCTCCCGTTCTACCCGACGTGAGGCGTTCGTTAAGCCGCATGCTAGCTCGTGTAGGCCTGCTCGCTCTGGTTAGCGATGTCAATTACAACCGCAACAACTGTAATTAAGTTTTTAGTGGTCGAGTGGGTTGTGTGTCGTAGCTGGTTGTGGGAGCCAACTAAAAATCTCCCAAACTAAGCTTACAGGAAATAAAACAGACAGTAGAATCGAGGCAAACTTGAACAGAAGAGAATGATGACGCAGCAAAACAGAACCTGCCGAGTTCATCACCAGCACATCCAAGTGTCCTAATTATGGAGTCACTCCATGAATGTCGCAAATAAACGCGGTAATTCCCTCGGATGAAAAAATAAGGGGAAAAAAAGGGCAGCGCTAACATGACACAAATCACCACAGCAGTCACAACTCGGACCTGAGCGCTTTTAACAAAATAATAATCGGGTGTATTGGTCGCCTAATGGGATTTCTTGAAACACATAGGTTGGCGTCAGCGTTGCAGATCAGAAAAGGCGGCCATTAAACCAAACACGACTTATAAACTTGCATTCAGGTTTCTTCAAGTGGTTCATCAGAAGGTCGGGCGTTCAAGTCCCAGCACTGACAAGCTACCACTGTCGGGCCCTTGAGCAAGGCCCTTAATCCTCTCTGCTCCAGGGGGTGCCGTATCATGGCTGACCCTGCGCTCTGACCCCGACTTCCTGACATGATGGGATATATGAAGAATAAAGAATTTCATTTAAATCACTCCTTTCGATTTGACCGATTTATTTCTGTACCTGCAGCAGCTGTTTGGATAAAGCAAAAAATCCATGAAATTATCATTGCTCAAAATATGCAAGAGTGAGAGAGAGAGAGAGAGAGAGAGAGAGAGAGAGAGAGAGAGAGAGAGAGAGAGAGAGAGAGCGTGGACAGTGATAAATGGGAACCCAACTGTGTGGATTTCTTTGGGGAGCTGAGATGGTCGGCATTCAAAATATAGATTTGGAGCTGAAGAAAGAGAGGAGCATCATCTGAGAGCTCACAAACTCCATGAACTTGAGCAAGTTCACAACCTCACATAAGCCTCTCAGTTGTGTTAGGACATCACCCACGTTACAGATCAGAGCGACAGTAAGCACATCATACCCTAGCTGCTGGTTTGAATTTTGAAGATTGAAGAGGTTAAATCTGAACCACTTTAGACTGACCCAAGGTGAACTTCGGGGGAAATGACCCATTATTAGCGGATCATTAGCTAGAATTCCTGCCGAGTTTCCTACAAATAAAAAAACCCCAAATCCACAAACCCTCTGCCTCAACTGTTCTCAAATTCCTCCGAGTTCGTCTGAGCTAACCTTTCCGTCTACTCGATCACAAGCTGAGAAGTTCAGCCCAGACCTTCCTTCTCCATCCCTGGTCACAGAATCCACGTCCTCCTGGGGGATCCAAAGACGTTCCAACTGAGATAGAATTCATACCGTGCAAATCTGTAATGGTGTTAGGGTTGGCATTTTCAAAAATATACCTTTCTCCAGACATCCACATGACTGAAAAACGTCTCCACCATAAAGAAAAAAAAAACATCCTCCACCTTTAAAGGTATGGACACGAGGATAAATCCTAGAGGGGAAAATATCCCGTAAACAAAATCTCTTGAAAGACATCCGAATCTATAGATTAGACGTTGCCGAATATGCTACTAAGCACCCTTGACCACATTCAAGCCTTTTATCCCAAATGTCATCTAAAATCGCTCAACCACAAACACAACGAAGCAGCACCGCCAGAGTGCGGTACATCACCACGTACAAATAAAACCTCGGAGCCTGAGAGACTTCAGCAGATCTCCAAAATCCAGACAGAAGAGAAAAGACCGATTTCCTCGTTTCCGCCCCCATACGCTGACGTCATGGAGAGTTCCAAACACTAGGACGTGTGCGATGGGGTGGTAGGACAACGGAGGGAGCGACAAAAAGAATGATTGCACACCTGAGATGCAATAGCACAGCAGCAGACGGGTAATAACCCTCCCCGGCGGCGCTACATAAAGAGAACACGCACCCAACAACAAAGAACTCAGGAGCGGTGAAATATCCTCCGCAACGGAATACTGGTGATAAAATAAAAACATGACACGAGTGTAAGAACAGCGCACAACTAATTGAGCCACTGGAACAACCAGTTACTATCGCGGGGATCGCCAGTACACATTTCGGTAAAAACCACGGTGTCGCATGAGTAGGGATGGGCGATATAGACTTAAAACTTTATCACGGTACTTATTACGGTGACGATATGCATATAGCGGCGTTCACCAGTGTTTTTTTTTTTTTTTAATGGAACAGCCTTCCAATTAGTGTTCGGGACTCAGAGACAGTCTCAGTCCAGGCTGAAAACATGTTCGTTTAATCAAGCTTACCATGAACAGAATTTCTTTTACGCAAAGTCTTATCCATTAAAGGATAATAAGAATACCCAACAATCTCTCCCTCTCTTTACCGCTACCTCTCTCCTTCTATCGAGCCACACACGATTTTATGGAGATGCCAGTGATACTGATCCTTTCTGCTCCCCGGACCTGCCTGATCCATCCTGATGCTCTACCTCTGGATGGAGCGTTCATCAACTGGAGGCTACAG
>JAOUWY010000001.1:7528494-7540129 GCA_025728095.1 Prietella phreatophila | reverse complement strand
TTCCCACTCAGCGTGGCGCAAGGTCCCTTTCCAGAACCTTCACACTAACCGTTCCTCAGTGGTGGAATGCACTTCCAGTCTCAATCCGGACCGGAGAATCTCTCACTATCTTCAAAAAACAAAAGAAAACGCAAAACGCACTTACACCTCTACTCTGTGCACTTTGCTTCCTCTGGAACTCAATTAATGGCTCTTGTTCTCTGCTCGATATATCGCTTTGCTTATTTGTAAGTCGCTTTGGACAAAAGCGTCTGCCAAGTGAATAAATGTAAATGTAATAATGAGACGTTTCGCTTCCAACAGGTGTACTCAATAATAAACAGCTTTATCACTTATTTATTTTAAAAGCCTGAAGAGAATATAAAAAGGTGCAGAGGTGCCAAAACTTTTACTCGCAGCAGGAAAACAAGCTTTCTTGAATATTCATATGAGAACCGCCCCCTAACCCGACATGATTAATAAAGAACACACCCTGTTGTTGGGTTGTTTTTTTTAATCCGTTTCCAGTAACATTTAACGCTGCTGTTATAGAAACCCATAGCGCTCATACACTCAGCCGCGTGTACGGTGGTAATCTTCGCTCCTTTCTGCACGCTTGAATTAAACTGAATGAGGATTTAATCATGGAAAAAAATTAAATAAAACGGTTTACACGGTTTCTGCTAACTTTAAATACTTTAAAGCGTCCGCTAAAAGTGGCGCAGTCCACATGACACTGGTGGGTTTAGGAATATCTTATAAGGAGTGTACTGGGTGTTGGGCGGAGCGTCTGCCCACACTGTACCGCGTTCGAGACGTTTTTCATGGCTTATCGCCTACGTCTGCAATCCCTGCGCGGGGATGACTGTGCATGTCGACGCTAACGCAAACCATGTGTGCGCGAGATCGTATGCGACAGGCTGACCGCGCGGCTCTCGCCCAACAAAAACACTCGGCAGCACTCGCAGGTTTTTGCTGACATTTTACTTGGCGTGCTAGAATGTAACACACCCTTCCAAGCAGTGCTGCTTTATGCTTTACACTCGCGCACGCACACGCTCACGCACGCGTTTTTGTCTTCTGAATAAGGGCAGAGACACGTCTGAATGTTCGTAAGAGTTCATCTGAAATTTCTGAAAACTGTCAAAATCCATCAGGTAAAGTAATCCAGCGTGTGTGTGTGTGTGTGTGTGTGTGTGTGTGTGTGTGTGTGTGTGTGTGTGTGTGTGCACGCGCACGAGAGTGTCTGTGCACGTGAGTGTTTGCGAGCGTGCATGTGTGTCGGTTTTATTGCATTTAGGTTATAAATCTCTCAGGCATAAAAATCTTAAATTGTCAGTAGTGGCAGTGGAGCTCAGCAGGGGGTGGGACTTTAATCTGTCATATAAATGACCACTGAATCCTGAGTCCTGACAGCTAACTGCTCCAGAGTGCTAAGCGCAGAGCCACAGGAATTTTTTTTTTTCAAAGCAAGAATTCCATAGATAGCGCTGACGCCCGGGATCCGAGAGCAAGGATCAAGCCACGGCTCCGACGGCACCTGTGAACTGGTTACCACCGGCAACGTGAGAACGAGTTACTACAAACCTTCGGCTCGGACACAAACGCATTAATCCGGAGCCATGCTTCACATTCATACACGTGTAAAGTGTACGAAACGTGTAAAAACACGTCTCACAGTCCAATACATGGCCTCATATTAACCAGAAACCTCAAACGGAAACGTTAAATCATTCCACCTTGACGCTACTTCTTTTCCTGCCTTACGTCATCCCAGGCTCAGACTTGGAATCACAGCGACCATGGCCAGGATAAAAATCCTGTTCAAAAGTTTACACCCCCCCGCTTATAATGTAACGCGTCACCTTCTTGAGAATCAGTGAACGTTTGCACCTTGTGTACTAGTCGTGTACGAGTCCCTCAGTGTGAAAAGATGGATCTCGACATCATATAGACGCTGTTGGAAATGGGTCAAATACGCAGAAGATGCTGGAAAAGTAAAGAATGTGCACGACCTGGAGGATTTTTCTGAAGAACAGTGGGCAGTTTAACGGCTCAGGACAAACAAGGGACTCGTGAAGAACTCTCAAAACACAAACAGGCCATCGTGGATCATCCAGGCAACGACATGCAGTATTAATAATCGAGCGTGTGTAAACTTTTGAACTGGTTCGTTTGTGTAAATTAGATTATTAGTGTGTCTCATGGACGTATAGTCATGTGGCAGCTCGGCGCAGGTGGTAGAGCGGGTTGTCCACTGATCGTAGGGTTGGAGGTTCAATTCCCGTGCCGGGTGACTCCACATGCCGAAGTGTCCTTGGGCAAGACACTGAACCCCAAGTCGCTCCCGATGGCAAGTTAGTGCCTTGCATGGCAGCTCTGCTACCATTGGTGTGTGTGTGTGTGAATGGGTGAATGAGACACGGTGTAAAGCGCTTTGGATAAAAGCGCTATAGAAGTGCGCCATTTACCGTTTCCATGTAAACGTCTGTCTCGTGAAATAGTTCATTCTGCAAGGCAATTCTGCAAATCAACTTCTGACCTCAACTGTAATTTAAGTTTCACACCCCTGTGGTACCAAACTGAAGAGATCATTGCGGATGAACTACGATTGAAACTCGTCGTCCTGAGGTCATATGCTTCGCATGCCGGCTGCCGGCTCCACCCATCAGACGAGCTCCGAGAAGAAATGGTCTTATCTCTCTCTCGCATGCCACCCATCCTGATATCACAGCCTTAATGATGTGCACACACAGCGGGAGAGGATGTACCAGAGATGTACACCACCCTTTCGTATCAGATATCAGACATGCAGAAAGGGATAGCCTCAGCACAAAGGCTGTTCTATAGAGGAGGAGATCTCAAATGCTTCAAATGCAGCTACATTGTCAACCGGTACATCCAGACTCCTCGTTCTCTCATGGTTAGATGGTTCGTTCGCAAAGAACCAGAGACGATCGGCGCTCCAGGATTTACACGCAGTCTTGTCGAGTTTTCTGGTGGTCAAGGACACAAATCTGGACAGATCCCAGGACCGACCAATGAAAACATTCGTGTAGGGATGAAAATTTTAAAATAGGAGGTAGTACATTGGTCTGCACCAATAATAATAATAATAATAATAATAATAATAATATCATAAAAATCGCCTGCTAAATTCTGCAAATTTAATAAAAATAAGCAATTTAAACTCTAACGTGCAGAAATCCATGCAAAACGATATGTTTTGAAGTCGAGTGATTCGAGGTTTAAATTATTTAGCCTTCTTAATGTGTAAATTTACACACACACACGGGAGTACGCGTAGGATACGTACTCTTTCAAATCCATGGGATTTTCATGAATACCAAATTGCTTGTTCAAATGCTCGTACGAACAATTTTATGCGTAAATCCATTTGTAGCAACCTTCAGATATTAGCTTATTGCTAATCTGGGAGTAGGGCGCGGACGGGACAGTGATCAGTGATGTAACCGCGAAAACCTAGAACCAATCAAGTGAGGCATCCACGTTTGTTTCTCTCACACGGTTTCCCAGTAAGGGGAACGAAGCACGTGTGTAACCTACAATCAGAAAGGGTAAGACGGCCAGTCTTTTCATAATCGGTTAAAAACTTAAAAGGTCACATAATGCGTCCAAAGCTTCATTTGTGTGTGTATTTTTGATTTATATTTCCTTATTTGGGTCTTAACTCAGGTCCTAACTCTACACTATGCACTTTATCCTTTATGTGGAGCCCTGTGAGATTTGAATGGAAAGGAAAGGCACTATCTGTGATGGACTGGCAACCTGTCAAGGGTGTACCCCGCTCCCTGGGATAGGCGCCAGGTTCCCCGTGACCCTGAAAAGGATAAGTGTATAGATGGATGGATGGAAAGGCACTAAATAAAAAAAAGTTTTTTATTATTATTATTATTAGTCGCTCTGCTCCACTGAGCTTACAATCCCTAGAGATAAAATCCCCCGCACGCCAACTTCCAAACCTGGTACTTCAAGATCTCAGACTCAGGAGTCGGAAAAAAGTCCACCAGACCTTTCGTCTGTATTAAAGAGCAGCTTTAGAAAAGTTTTGAAAGCGAATACACACGCGCACGTCTCTCGACAGTAAGATGAACTGACGTGCAGCGAACGCTTGTGGCAGTTCCTCCGCTCACCAAGTGTCTTTTCTCTAGAGTTACTCGCTCGACTGATTACGCTCAAAACAAATTAGCTCTTAATTAGCTTGAAATAAAAGTGACGGTACAGTCCATTGATGAGCCCAAAGGATTTCTGAGCAAAAATAAATGAATAAAAATTAAAATGGGCACAATAGCATTTTAAACCGTTCAAAACCAATAACCAGTGAGACTTTGTTTTCGACCAACACGACCATGAAAGCGAATCTGAATCAGTTTCGTCGAAAAGCATCAAGTGAATTGATTGGCGTTTCCCTTAGAGGGGTCATATGATGCTTTTTAATGTTTTCCTTTAGAGTGTAATGTCTCTTCTTGTGCATGTCTAGGATCGTCAAAATGACACAGCCCATAGTCTCCCACAAAGGGATTTATTCTATCGAACAGAGAACACTGCTCCAGACCCGCCCAAACCGCCTCAATCCAAGCAAGTCCAGATATTACTTCCAATATTATTACAATCTGAAATATCAGTATAATGCTGCCATGAATGTTTTTTATTTTGTCTTAATTAATAATTGCTGTAGAAGCCTCAGAAGCTGAAGCTTGCGATTATGGTGAGGGGGCGTTATGTTTCAGACACACGCTTGAGGTTTTTGGCCAATCACAACGCAATGGCTCAGCTGCCCAATCAGAGCCCTCTGGGCTTTTCAAGAACTGGAACTCAATCTGGAATAGATGTACTGCGGTAATGCACGGTGAAAAATAACATGTTTCTTGAACGTTAAAGCATGTTAACTGACTATTACACCCAATAAACAAAATAATGGACTTGTTAAAATCACCATATGACCCCTTTAAAGAGCTTCAGCACCAACGTCATACTCAATATCAGTCTGCTAAATGCAGGAGAGAGTGGACATACTGGTCATGTTCAAGCCATGTACAAAACACACACACACAACATTCGTACACAGAAGCTGCTACGCAGTCCTACGATCCGATACCCGCACACACAGATCTTTAATTAATAGCGGTTATATATCCATCTTCCTCCATCGGTCAGTGGAAAACACTCGTTTCTGCAGAGTCAGGACCTCTGCTTTTCACCGAGACGCTATTACAATCTTATAAGCTTTCGTTTGTTTTGTTTTTTGAAGCGTGCTGTTTCATATCTTAGCATAATCAGCGAGAGCATGTGTTTATTCAAATAAAGGAGAAAAAAAAGAAGAAAGAAAGAAAGAAAGAAAAAAAACACGATGATGAAATGAAATCTGGAACGTGTTTCTCAGAAAGCAAAAACAGAGCCGTTCCTGCTAGCTATAGAGCCCCTATTTATTTGTTCCTCTGGCAGAAGAGTACAGTTTACATTAAACAAAGCTGCCAAGGCGCACATGCACACACACACCAACAAAAAGTAAAATGAAAACACTCACACTGCCCATCAAATTTTTACAAATGATGACAGACAGTTTATTGGGGATCTACAGGATATAAAGCATCGACGCTGCAGAATGCTTAAATCTGATTGGTCCGAAGGTATTGAAGTAAAAAAGTTCTCCGGCTACAACGCGAACATTAAATGCAACTATAATATGGAATTACATTTGTTCCAAAAGTATTGAAACGAACAAACATGCAATGAGAAACAAGAAAAACTATGAAGCCTGGTCTTCAAATAAACAGCGTTCTGTTTACGCCCGTCATTCTGGCACAAGTCTCACGTGTGGGCGGGGCTTAACACTGATTTACTCCCACTGGCTAATAACATGGATCGACAGCTCTAGTGTCCAGCTGAGGAGGAGGTGAGGATGATGACGTTGAGGATGACCAGGAAGTCATTTCCACTAAACAGTGCAAGCGCTACGAAAACGATACAGAGAACCGCATCCAGAACGCTCTCGAAAGATTTGCGCCACCGAAGTCTGTACTTCCTGGTCGGGGAGCTGTCGATCCAAATCTCACCAGCCGATGAGGGTAAATCGCTGTTGAGCCCCGCCCACACGAGAGCGTTGTACCAGACCGGCGACCGTAAACTTGGAGCGTAAACGAAATCTCTGGCGGCGCGTTAAAGAACTTAAAGAGCGCGGTTTCATTGAAGACCGTGTTACACGTTCATGTTCCCGGTTTCCTTCCCTCATATTTTATTTTTCCGTTCAATACGTTTGGCACAAAATTAATTCCAGATTATATACGGATAAGAATGTATGACGTGTCATTGTTTATGTAAAGAAAATGCTTGTTAAAATTTTAGGTAGAAGAGGAATAAAACGTGTTGAGGCATGCAGTTACTGGAAAATAATCAACTTCGGGTTGGTAATAATGACTCCGCTGCATCACCACACCGAGACTGACCTCTGAAACCTCCATCCAAAAGTGTTCACCAATAGATTACTGGAGTCCTCCTGTGAAGACCTGACGATTGCTCGTCTATCAGAGTGGGCTTTTTAGAAACCCGTGTGTGTGTGTGTGTGTGTGTGTGTGTGTCGTGGACTGGTGGAAAAATGTTTTTGGCAGGTAAGAGCATTCTTTTCTGCAGGATGCGCTCGCATCTTTACGCTCTTCAGAGCAGAACAGGGCTGCGTGTGCTCCAAGAAATGGTTCAGAAACATCTACAGAGCTGTGTTACGCAGGAGTTAGGAACGCTTTCACTTTTTCTTCTTTTTTTTTATTGTTCTGTTTGCGAAGGCGAGGTGTGTGAGCGAGTCGATTAACGAGCTAATGAAGTGTGTATGGTCTGCTTCGGTTACATCACTCACTGCGTTCCATCAACTACAAACTGCACTGCACATGGCCGGCAAATTTAACCCTTTATATCAGTCAGTGTGTGAAGGAGGGAGAGAGAGAGAGAGAGAGCGAGCGAGGGAGTGTGTGAGTGAGGGAGAGAGTGAGAGAGAGATGAATTTAAACACCCCCAACAAATACACTGATGATGCTCACGCACATTCGGTTGCAGACGCAGAGCTGCTGTAGGTAACTACTTTCAGATGCAGTCACTAATATTTAGAAGTACCTCAGTCTGAGAGAGAAAGAGAGAGAGAGAGAAAAAAAAAGAAGAAAAGAGTGAGATAGGAAAAGAGTGAGAGACCGTATAACGCGATGGGAACTTAGATCAAGAAAAGGATACCGATGTTGAAAAGGCGAGATGGAGAATCAGGGTGAGAGACGGCCTGAAAAGTGAGACATGGAGATAAAGAACAAGGGATGGAGAAGAGATAAAATGGGGGGATTGAGAAAAGGAATGAGCAAGAGAAGGGGAGAAACAGAGAAAAGGAACAAGGGATGGAGGAAAACACCGAAAGAGAAAGCGAGCTTGAAACAGAGAAAATGACTGAGGTGGAGAAAAGGAGAGCTGGAACGTCACAGACAAAAGAGTAAGAAAGAAATAGAGCAAGAGCTAGGGACAAGGAAGGATGGAGAAAGGGAAACATGGAATGTCAGAGAGGAAAAAAGTGAGGGATGGTGTAAAGACACGAGTTGGAGAAAATAAAGAAAGACAAAAAGAGATGGCGAATAAAGTGAGAGATGGAGGAACATCGGCAGACACGTCTGAGTTTTGGGCCGGGATTGAGGGAGCAAATTGAAACAGGACCACACAAAAGACCTGGCTGTCCCCCAAACGACCGAACGCCCAGCTGACAAGGCCCGACGCTCTAGGAGGCATGACCATGAGTGTGTGGTTCAATCTGGAGGCATTTTTTCCTCTCTCAAATGCCCCTTCATTCCTCTCCAAACGTGTCCGTTTCGCTGAAATGAACACAAACGGAGTCTTTTATCTGTCCGACACACTGAGCGGGTCTGTAACATCGTACGTCATTAAAAACATGGCCGCAGTTTAAAGGCGTAGCCGCTGAGGAGTTTAACGAGTCACGGGGAGAAAACGCAGATTCGAAGGCTTTCGATCAATTAACTGTGACAGTATACAAAGTGCTCTTGTGTTCTTCATACGAACCCAGAGGCATCGCTCGGCATCTGTTCATGCGTTTAGAGCAAACACAATGCTCTCCCTCTCTCACACACACACACACACACACACACATACACAGAGCAAGACCAAATAACGCAAAAGATAATATTGTATTTACTAGTTCATTAAATTGTCAATTTGTACTTAAAATTAAAAAAAAATTATAATTTAAGCTGCAAGCAGCAATTTCGGGGGCCAAGCACCCAGACTCCGTGAGCAGCCCATTCACAGAAGCGCTACAATTGTTGCATATGCAATCACAGGAAAAAGCAGAGCCATAACTATAGGCAAAGGGATTCAAGAATGATTGTAGCTTTGATAGCTTTTCATTCAGATTATGAAGTGGGCCAAATTTGCTCAAGATTGGACAAAATTTGGTGGACGAATAGCAAAAATGGCACTTAGATGGGAAGTGGTAGGTCAGTGGTTAAGATGTTGGACTTCTGATCAGAAGGGTGCGAGTTCAAATCACAGCACTGCCAAGCTGCCACTGTTGGGCCCTTGAGCAAGGCCCTTAACCCTTAACTGCTCAGTTGTATGACCGAGATCATTGTAAGGCGCTCTGGATAAGGGGGTCTGCCAAATGCTGTAATGTAATGTAGATGGAACCATTTTATTTTGACCAGTAGATGGCGCTGGCACAAAAAGTGTTGCGTAGCCTGGTCCTGAAGTAGCCAACCAAGAGTTGCGTCAGTGTTCGAAGTCATTGTTGAGAAACTGGTTTGCCGGCTTCGCAGTCAGATCCCATTACAGACAAACTGTTTGGAGTATTCCAAATTCTTTTGATGACTTTTGTGAGGCTTATTCCGAAGATGATGTATGCCGAATTTGTTGATGATTGGACAAAATTTGTAAGAGGAGTAGGGAAAAGAAAACTTTTTCACAAAATCCAAGATGGTCGATAGGAAGTACACTTACATTTCAGAAATAGAACTCTGAATTTAGCACAAATTCTTTAAATGAAAAAAATATATCATATGGAGTTTTAACCAGACAGTTCTCTGGGCTGCCATCAGAAGAAGAAGCACGAGAAGAAGAAGGACGAGAAGAAGAAGGAGAAGGAGAACAATAGGTAGCTTACACACCTTCAGTGCTTGGATCCCTAATTGCTTCTACATGTGTGTTCATACAGTATCATGTTCATTTAACTGAATTTGTGAGAATTCTTTCTATTCAAAACCAGTCAATACTCCAATTCAAACGGACAGCTTCAATTTCTGAAGCAAAGAATAGAAAGAAAAGTGCATATTGACTAGCTAGGCACCCTCCTCCAAAACGAAACACCAGAATACTGTGATCCTGTGTATAATCACTTCGCATATTCCTGATGGAGAAACAGTACGATTTTCTCGAAACATCTGGATGGACATGCAAGTCTTTTTAGAAAGCTGAGTAGGGAGACACGAGACAGATAAGAGGAGGGATTAAGCAGGAATGCATACAGTGAGCGAGACAGGCAGGGTGCTGGGGTGGCAGGGTGAGGTGGGGTAACATTCCTGAGGATGAATGGTCAGGAGGTGTGGCAGTGAACCAGTGGGAGAGGAGGAGACTGATAAGATAATGGAAAGGAATTAAAAAGGACAAAGAGAGTCTGTGTGCGTGTGTGTGTGTGTTTGTGTGTGTGTTTGCGCCTGATTGATCACAGGACAGTGTGTTTAGTGGTGCTCTGACGAGTCCCAGGTTCTCGGTGGGGGTCAGGGCTGTACTGATACCGAGCCCCACAAACAAGTTACAACCATGATGTCTGACCCCTCTCTCTCTCTGCCCCACCCCCTCCCTCCCTCCTCATACATTTGTATGGAATAAAACACCAAGCTGTACAGTGTAAAAGAACATAACCCTAACCTACTGCTTTATTCTCTTACAAATCACATATTTCATATGTTTATATTTCACACCACTGTGCTCGAGGAGACACCAATTACACCCAGTCAGTACGTTTACATGGACAACAATAATCCGATATGAACCTGATTAAAACGATACTCTGATTAAGAAACATGCATGTAAACAGCGATTATTGATGACCTTAATCCGATTAAAGTCAAACTCGAAGTAAACACACATGGAATTAAGACGTGTGGAGTATTCCTGTTTTAGTCGCATTATCGACGTGTATTACAGACACGTACACACTTTAATCACACTATCAACGTCGTGTGCGAGTTTTCACCGCATTGTGCGACACGACACGTACACACACGGCAGCGCTCGACCGTCTGATGGCAAACAAGAGAGCACGGCTATGTCCGAAACCGCATACTTACCTACTATATAGTAGGCGAAGTACATGTATCTCAGCTACTATACAGACGGGCAAGTATGTGGTTTGGGACGCAGCCCACGGCTTCAAACAGTCCTCTATTCACACGCACAGCATGACAAATAATTAACCGCACTTGAAGCTTTTGTTAAATTTAAAATTAAACACCCAAAACTGAATACGGTCCCATAACGAAGACCAACTGTATGTAGATACGTGAAATTCTGGAGGGGACGTCGGACGGCGTGGCATGGTGATGGAATGACGTGTGCAGTTAATCTAACTGTTCTATAACATGTAAAACAGGAACATGAAAGGAGTACTCTAAACGTAACTCATGTAACCACCTTAATCAGAATATTGTCTTATTCAGAATAAGGTCGATAATTAGATTACTGCTGTCCGTGTAAACGTAGCCGGTGATTTAGAAAAAAACAAAAACAAAAGGAGGGACCCTTTCTCAAACACTTTCCTGCACACAAAAACTCCGCTTATGTCACTTTCCTGGTCCAGAAAGCATTACTGATCATCCTCATGAATTATTCACCAGTTTGACATGAACAAAAGGGTTTTGATATTAATCAGAAGTACGTGTGATGCCTCACAGGGCCTCGGCTCAGCGGGACTTATACGGCGGATAAATATTTGGACGAGGAGATGAGATTCCGGGGACTGGGCAGTAAAAGGTGATGTTATTGTTGGAGAAATTTACAACCAAAAATAAAATCAATCAATCAATCAATCAATCACAATTTGCTTTTGTGAGTGCATCTCTGATAGTTTCTCTAAAATACTCCATGTTCTGTAATACTTCGTATACCCTCATACCGTGATGAGCAGAAAAGCATCTCAGGATGCACGAAACCCCAAAACCTTGAGGCCAAAAAGTAGATCAGTAGTAGTAGTATTAGTGTGTTCTATTACTCCTATCGGTTAAGCTAAACATAAACCGTTACGAGACCAGCTTCACGTCCTCGGATCAGCAAGTTTTAACGGAATGATCTGAAGAGTTTTGCGATTGGAACCAAACTAGCCCCGCTAATAAACACTGAAATGGGGTTACAAAATAAAGCCAGGCATTTGCTGAAACCAAACTGAATAATGTCTGATGGGTGTGTGGTTTAATCGGCAAGTATTATACACACACACAGACACCTCTGTAGGAACAGTGCATTAGCTCTGCATGTGCGTTTAGCTTGGCTATTTTCTGAGCCGTGACAGCAGACAGGAGCATCTGGCGGAGACCGGGGATCAAATACAGGGAGTGAATGTTACACACACACACACACAGAGAGAGAGAGAGAGAGAGAGAGA
>JAOUWY010000001.1:7390238-7406385 GCA_025728095.1 Prietella phreatophila | reverse complement strand
GTGTGTGTGTGTGTGTGTGTGTGTGTGTGTGTGTGTGTGTGTGTGTGTGTGTGTGTGTGTGTGTGTGTGTGTACTTACAGCTGCGTTAGTCTGGGAAGCTCGAGGCCTTTGACGGGCAGCTGGGTGAGCCGGTTCCTGCCGAGCCTCAGGACCTGCAGCGTGTCGTTCAGGTTCCTGAACGCGCCAAACTCCAGGTGTACAATTTTATTACCGCTGAGTGACCTGAGGGGGAAAAAGAAAAAGCGAAATTCCACACATTACCGTCTGATAAAAGAGTTTAATCAAAGAGGACATCCTTTATCCTCGTCAGGATCCTATCCCGGGAAAGCCGGGGTGGGAATACACTGTGGATGGGACGTCGGTGAAAAAATTCTAGTTATTCAGCACGAAGACGACTGGACCAAAATGACCCTTGGACAAATGTTGACATTCAAAAATCAAAATTTCAAAAATTTAAGAATTTATATGAATAATTGTCATGACTGAAATAAAAAAGGTTCGTCCCAGACAGTCGACGGACCTGTTTTTACACCCGTCAATCATTTCAATCATGTTCAACACTGTCACGTCTCAATAAATACTACAGCTCCACGTGTCGAAAAGGTTCCGGGAAATTTGGGGGGAAATACCGACGAACTTCGAAGGTTGGACGTTATGAATGTTCCAGCTTTGCGGAGTCAGGAAAAAGAAAGAGACAGACAGGACGGTTGACTCACAGCTCTCGGACACGGAGGCCACGGGGGAAACAGTGCTCTCTCACATCGATGATGTCATTATTACTCAGATCCAGAGTCTCCAGGTGGGTGAGGTTTCGGAGACGGCTGCCCTGCACGCTGCTAATCTTATTATGGTGCCTGTGAGAGAGATAAGAGCCGCTATTAATATATGTGACACCTTTTATTAGTCGTAATTAATACACTGGTAAGAGATATGTCCCATGAAACTGTATGAAATGCGCAGGCTAAACGAAAAACTGGCACAGGGGGAGATTTTATGGGCAATATGGGACCTGGGGCAAGGGAGGGGACAGGGCGGTGTTCATACGTGTTCATATTTTAAAATGTTTTTATGTCTAGGAAACCGCTAATTGTATCTCGACGCGTTTATGCTCATTAATGGACATGCAAACGGGCTCTCAGCATAACCGCAGACAAACTTGTTATATAACGTTATTAGCATGTTATAAGCCATGTTAGCTAGCTAGCATTTCAGGAACCTGATCAGGAACCGATTTTTCAACGGGTTTAAACAGTAGGAATCTTTTCAGGAACCTGATAAGGAACCGATATTTAACGGGTTTAAACAGTAGGAAGCTTTTCAGGAACCTGATCAGGAACCGATTTTTTAACGGGTTTAAACGGTAGGAATCTTTTCAGGAACCTGATCAGGAACCGATATTTAACGGGTTTAAACAGTAGGAAGCTTGTCAGGAACCTGATCAGGAACTGATTTTTTAACGGGTTTACACAGTAGGAATCTTTTCAGGAACCAATTTTTTTACAGGTTAACACAGTAGAAATCTTTTCAGGAACTGACTTAAAGGGTTTACACAGTAGGAATCGTTTCAGGAACCTGATGAGGAACTGATTTTTCAACGGGTTTAAACAGTAGGAATCTTTTCAGGAACCTGATAAGGAACCGATATTTAACGGGTTTAAACAGTAGGAAGCTTTTCAGGAACCTGATCAGGAACCGATTTTTCAACAGATTTAAACAGTAGGAATCTTTTCAGGAACCTGATCAGGAACCGATATTTAACGGGTTTAAACAGTAGGAAGCTTTTCAGGAACCAATTTTTTTACAGGTTAACACAGTAGAAATCTTTTCAGGAACCGATATTTAACGGGTTTAAATAGTAGGAATCTTTTCAGGAACCTGATCAGGAACCGATTTTTCAACAGATTTAAACAGTAGGAATCTTTTCAGGAACCTGATCAGGAACCGATATTTAACGGGTTTACACAGTAGAAATCTTTTCAGGAACTGACATTTAAAGGGTTTACACAGTAGGAATCGTTTCAGGAACCTGATCAGACACCGATTTTTTAACGGGTTTAAACAGTAGGAATCTTTTCAGGAACCTGATCAGGAACCGATTTTTTAACGGGTTTAAACAGTAGGAATCTTTTCAGGAACCTGATCAGGAACTGATTTTTCAATGGGTTTAAACAGTAGGAATCTTTTCAGGAACCTGATCAGGAACCGATTTTTCAACGGGTTTAAACAGTAGGAATCTTTTCAGAAACCGATATTTAACGGGTTTAAACAGTAGGAATCTTTTCAGGAACCTGGTCAGGAACCGATATTTAACGGGTTTAAACAGTAGGAATCTTTTCAGGAACCTGATCAGGAACCGATATTTAACGGGTTTAAACAGTAGGAAGCTTTTCAGGAACCTGATCAGGAACCGATATTTAACGGGTTTAAACATTAGGAAGCTTTTCAGGAACCTGATCAGGAACCGATTTTTTAACGGGTTTACACAGTAGGAATTTTTTCAGGAACCGATATTTAACGGGTTTAAACAGTAGGAATCTTTTCAGGAACCTGGTCAGGAACCGATATTTAACTGGTTTAAACAGTAGGAATCTTTTCAGGAACCGATATTTAACGGGTTTACACAGTAGGAATCTTTTCAGGAACCTGATCCGGAACCGACATTTAACGGGTTTACACAGTAGGAATCTTTTCTGGAACCCAGGAACGCTTGACATGGAGGAAGCAGAAAAAAAAAGGAAAAGTGGTGCGTGCCATACTGAGCATCGCTGATCAGATGAAGCTCCATCGAATGACCCGGCCCAGTCGTTATTTTAAAATACTCTCAAGCGCTTACATAACACTAACGAACCTGACAAACCCGTCTTTATATAGCAACACGTTCTGTCTTCTACTTGGTTTGGCATGCGTGCGCTGTGTAGCTGAAAGTTCCTACACCGTCGTCGAATCGTTCACATATCACAGCAGGGTTGGTTTATTTTGTAATGTCGCAAACCGAGCTCATGAGCGCACGCCACCCATGAGCCTAGTCTGTGTTTAAAATGAAAATCGCTTCTTAATTGTCACCGTCATTAAACTCATTGAGTACACACAGTGTTCCCCAACCTGCCATCATGTCAACAATAATGGCGATACGTTTCAAGCAGTTTTGGTCCGAAAAACACTCGGTACCGATTGGTCGATGGTCTTAAGGGCAGAGAATGATTGGTTAGGGCCGAATTTAGATGCGGAGAACATCGTATTAAACGGAAAACATGACTAACTCCACTAACTGGACATTTATTCGTAGTGTGGAGTTTCGATTGTCGGCCTTTCCCAGCCGGTCAAAGTGACAGCGCAGTGGCGTGGCTACCATAGCAACCGCCTCTCCTGGGGAATTTGCATGTTGGCTATTTGCGTCGTCTTGTTGCTCTCGAAGCCTGAGAATCGATTCGGGCTGGGAACCGGTGCTTCGTTTTCCAACGCCTTCGCATTTGAAAAGCATGAAAAGGTCAGAGCCTTTCGGTCCACATCTGGAGTTGTTGGTTTTGGGTTCAGGGCCAGATCTAAGCCTGAGAATGCAATGAAAACCAGTAAACTCCAGTAAAATATATAAATACATGCACACAAACCCTGAAATCAAGCCACACAGTCTGAATGCAGCAGCAGCAGCCATCGATCCCTAAAGATGCAAACACTGGCACTCAGGGGGACGCTCGTCCCGTCTCACGGCCTTAAAACTCAACGATGCGTTCGTTTACGCCGAACGACGGATGTTAGACAGCTGTCAAGTCTTTGATACGCCCGATATACTGTATTCGCCAAAATTAGCTTCACCTTAACCGTGGTGTCCGTCCAAAGGCGCTCCGTCTGTTCCGGCTGCCTGGACGTTACTCGGCTTCAATATGCCGCTAATACGAATAGACGGCTATTACGGGTTAAGTTAATTATAATAAGTTATTAATACTAAATTTGTCCTGGGACTATTTAAGACCTTTCCCACGAAACCACACATACACAAACACACACACACACGTGACCCCAGAGCTGACCGTTTTAAAGCAGAGGACTGAAGAAGAGTGGCGGAGAGCGAATGAGACAGAAAAAGAGAGCATTCCTTCCACCACCGCACCTGAATAAACAGAAGGCGAGGGGGAGAAAAGGATGGCGTGATGGTGAGGGATGAGCGCGGGGGCGTTCCTGTTGCCCCTGGAGCTCTGAGGCTGCACTGAACAGCAGGTTAAACAGCTGCTGACCCGTACGCGCCGAGATCCAAAACAATAACACGACGTAAGCGAGAGGGCGTGGCCTGTGTCAGAATAAAACTCTGACTGGAGGACTGCCGGAGAACCCTCGCTCTTACTTCCATCTCACTTCCGATCCGATCTCCCTCTTGCCTGATGACATCACACTGACCCCTACCAATTCCCGCCCGCTTCCTCCGATTCGTTTTACAGCGAGCCCTTTGACCGACAGCCCCAGCTGCTGCCTGTCTCCCACTATTCAGCTGTGCTCCTCAGTAAAGATAGACTTTTACCCAGCATGCACTCAGCTGCATTCCACGGCAACAGGCCTCGACCCAGGCCGAAAAAAGCAGCTCCGGGGTCTCGCGTCCCAGACCCGAGCGCCGTAAACTCACGAACCCGACGCAACCTGTAACGTGACCCAATCTCAAACGACTGCATTTCGGACACTTGAGCCCGTCCACGCTGTCAGCAAATCGGTGTGAGTATGTTTGGGACCTTTTTTTTTTTTTTTAAATCAGTTTTTATTTAATTTTTTTTTCCCTTTCCTGAAAGAGAATGATGAATAAATGTAAATCAATAAGGTTACACCATGACCGCACAGCCGAGAGCAATCAGGACAGGGATCACTTGACTGCTCAAATGGATGACACATTGGCAGTGGAGATATATTACAGAGAGAGGGAATGTGATACAGGGACGATTGGCACGCACACACACACACGCACACACACACACCGTATAGAGCGAGAGATACACGAGGACATGAACTGTGCTGCTGTATACACACACTCTCTATACACCATTGTTTATGGATTTGCCTAATGGATAAAATCAGGTCTAGCAAACGTGATATCTAAACTACGATACATAGTTAAAACAATGGGGCCGATAAACGCCGAGTTCCTGTTACCACCCTGATTTTCCTGTTTAGCGGAATCGCGTTTTATTCATATAATACCACAGCAGCAATATATTTATGTTGTTGTCTTTGTTAATAAATGACACATAGTTATCTTTACCGTTAACAAGTTACTGTTATAACATTCCCGCATCAGTCTCTCTGTCTTCTGTCTGGAAGTTAATACGTCGTCATAATAATAATTATAATGACAATAATAATAATAATAACGCAGCATGTCATGTTAGCGCTGATTAGTACAAAGCACTGACACCGGATACTCCTTCCGTAAACGTCGCCGTGTCAATGGCGACACGTTTCTGAATCCATTCGCGTAGCTCGTTTGGCTGTACAAGGCGTCCTTGGGTGAGTTGTTCCCGTAGAAACGATAACTGATCAGAATAGAACGAGAGCACTCCTATACACCTCATGACCGGACGACTTAAACAACCCCGCTTTACGGACAACGCTACTTTTCTCCAGGTGCGAAAAAAAAAATCGATATTCCTGGTCACAACGCGAAACGAACACGAGATTCGTATGGATTGTTAGCGCTGATCAGGTTCCGCCTTGTCAATATCCTGTACGCCGTGCTAACTTTTCTATAAGGGACGGATCTTTAAGAGTGGCTGGAAGCTGGAGCTCGAGTGTGCGAGAACACGAGCACGGAGGTGTTCGCTTACAGATGGAGAGTGACGATGGCTGGCGAGGCGCTGCCAAACTCTGGGATTGATGTCAGCTCATTGTGGTCCAGTCTCCTGAGGGGTCAAACACAAGAAGACGGTTTAATTACACGTCAAAACGAAGACCAAGGTGTTTTATCAGAGGCGTACACAGAGCGGAAATCAATGTTTATAATTGGGTCTAAACAGGAGGCAAAAGTAAAGGACGAAACAATTCACAGTGTACGCGTGAATACGATGATGTGAGGACGGTACTGAAGGAAGACGGAAGAGCGGAAGAGCGCCCTGGCCGCTGGCCAGCTGAAGCCCCTCTCCGTATAAAATATTTACAGGGAAGGTTAGTGAGTGGTGTCGGGTGATGATGGAAAGTCCTTATTATAGCAAACCTCCTCTTCACTCCCAATTCCCCACGCCTTGAGAACAACAGCCTCTGACAAAAAGCCTTAAGTGCCCAATAAAGCTGACTGACAGTTGGGCTATGAAATCATTAACTACTGCACTGTAACTGACACGTGCGATTAAACTCGTCACTGCGTTTCTCCCGAGCGTCTCTCGTCCTCGCCGATCCGCGAGAGGATGAATAAGTCTGAGAATGTATTTATTTTAAAATCGCGTCACGACCATTTAACTACAGCTGAGAGTACAAGATTACATCGATTATGTCATTCACAGCGACAGTCGACGAGGTATGTGGAAGAGGGTAGATAGCGCTTTCGTCCGAGTGCCTCCGAGAGGCACCTTTAACCTACCCGGTTTGCAGGTATACCAGAATAATACCGACCAGATTGTGGAGAAAAATGCGAGGGAAATTTATTCATTAAAATTGTATCAATATAAATCCATCCATTTTCCGCACATCTTATCCCGAAACAGGGTCGCCTGGAGCCTATCCCAGGGAAATCGGGGCACAAGGCGGGGGACATCCTGGATGAGGTTCCAACCCATTGCAGGACACAATCGGACACGACGGACAATTCAGAGCCAATCAGCCTACGACGCATGTCTTTGGACTAGGGGAGGAAACCAGAGTACCCGGAGGAAACCCCTGAAGTGCTGGGAGAACACGCAAACTCCGCACACACAGGGCGGAGACGAGAATCGAACCCCCAACCCTAGAGGTGCAAGGCAAACTCATTCTTCTTATTATTATTATTAAGCTCTAATAATACTGTAAATAATACCCATTTGAATGATGATGGTCAATCATGATAAATATTTAAAGTCACGTTTATGAAATAAATCCGTAACAGTTAAACGTGAATAAACGTGAATGAGAAGACTCGCACTTTTGTTTGAATTTGAAATGTTCTCAATTTGCTTGTAGTTATTTGCTAAAAAAAAATGTTTGCGTGTGTAAAGTGTCTGATTTCATGCCGGAGTTGGACAAATCTTGGCCTGGATGGATGTTACGTTACGGTCGAGAGTTCCATAGAGACGTCTCGAAGACGCAGATTTCTACTCACACTTCTTTAAGGTCGGGCAGATTAGAGAGGATGTCCGTATCGACTGCCGTCAGCATGTTGTGGCTCAGGTTTCTGAAACAGAGGGGGGGGGGTTGGGGGTTTGGACAAATCTGATCAATACCAAGTACCTACGTAGCAATTTCACTGTTAGTGTTTAACATTCTCTTGGCACGGCCGAACTGATCTTCTATCCCTAGCAAATTCTGATCACTTCTCCTCCAGCCACAGTTTTTAATGCCAGCGAGACAGACAAACGCAGCGCCAGGAACACGGAGGCTTCATAAATCACCCAGCTCACGGTCTCGACAAAACTCCACCGTTTACAAGTGTTTCAATCTGAACATCTTTTCTCGTTTTTTTGTTGTTGTTCAGGAAAAATCAGTAGATAGAGTCTGGCAGTGCCCAGAGCCTCCAGCTATTCCTGCTGAAACTTTTAGATTGAGGCCCCCCCTTTAACCACTGCAGAATTACGCTGAGACTCGGTGCCAGATGCACGAAACCAGACTTAAACGCTACAAACTGTTTGTGCAAGATAGCCCGTGGCGACCCGATCGGCAACGAGGATTAAGAACATGATCGATATAAACAACAGAGCTGAACATTTATATGTGCAAAGCCTTTTACTAATAATCAGAACCTTTAGAGATGTATTCATCAGATTCGATCAAACCTGCAACCTTCACGCTGACGCTAATTCCCGGTGTAGCTGAGGACTAGCGGCTTAGCAAGAGCTAGCAATGTAACAACAGGTGTTATTAGAACTAGACACACTGGACTACTGAATATGTTTGTTATTATAGAGTAACGTTCGGCTGAATACGAAGTCCGAACGGTGTAAAAGCTTAGGAGAAGACTTAAAAGATTAACATCTTGCTAACTTGTCAAGCTAGCGCCCTTCACGTCTTAACCGGGGTAATATTTTTTATCAGGGCTTCTCTCTGAATCACGTTTCAATCCTGATGCGCTGAGGAAAGACAGGTTTGAAGAAGTATTTGTTTGAATCTATGAGGGAGTCAGAATGCAGCGTTGTGCGCGTCTTTTAGCGAGGCGACTTTGCCAAGACGGCAAAACGCTGGCTGAGAATCAAGACGTTTTCTGACTCTGCACACACACGGCTGAGGGAAATATGAATAAGTAAATATTAAATAAGTAAATACAAATACATTATCTTCAGAAAATAAAATAAATAAACAGATAGTAAGATAGTATTAGCATAAATCTGAACAGGGAAGGGCTACAGCTGAGAAGGCTTCTGCTTTGTGTGTGTGGAGATAATATCAGAGTACGACGTGCCCCTGAGGCAGCGGTTTGACAAGGCGGCGTGTCATCATCACACACTTGGCCCTCCTGCTGCCATTGTGCGCCGCCATGCTAAACTGCCATCCGTGGTACCAAAAGCAATTACCTAATCATTTTAAGCAAATTGAAAAATTACAGGGTTTCACTCAAATCTCTCCGGGGGGAGGGGGCGAACGGGGAGAAAAAAAGGAAAAGTTGGACACGGCTAATCTGCGACAGGGATCGGCGCAAATGTAGGACAAGCTCCGCGCTGCTAAAAGCGGCCATAATGAAGGCCAGGCAGAGGGAGCCTTCATCGAAGGTAGCGCTCAAAGAGCCTCTGTTTTGGAGCAACGGGCGACTCGTGGGTGTCAGATATCGGCCATTTCAGAAAGAGAGCCATAAGAGAGACCGAGGAAGCTGATTTAGTGCAGAAGGCCGTCTGGTTAACCAACAGTGTCGAGCCTTTTGTGGACAGTTTATTACTTTTTAAACACAGCCGTCAGACTGGGCTTTATAGTAAATCGTAGTGCGCTGGATTTATGGGACAGATAACCCCAAAGCAGGGTCTCGGCAGCTCTTTAATAACTTTCCTTTTTTTCTTTTCTTATACTTCTATGTAGTTTTGCAAATCTCAGACAAATCTTAGACAGTACAGCGAGTAGATAGGTGAGCGACAGCGACTGTACCGCCGTCTGCGAAGAAAAATAAAATCACGGGTTTTTCCGGTATCGTACGAATTGCATTTTCTGCCAAAAGTATTGCATGAAGCGTTTTTAAGAAACAGACCAAAATATACAACGAGGGGGTGGGGGGACACTCAAAAACTTAACATGGCTGTCAAATAAACAGCGTTGCTTCTTTTCTAAGCTTCGTTTTTCGCTAATCACGGTTTACGAATGCGCCGTTATAGTTTTCGTTTACATTCTCAAACTTCACGCAAGTTTATGTTCTTAGTGGCTTAGTGGTTAGCATGTGGGTTGGGGGTTCGAGTCCACACCTCCAGGGTTGAGGGTTCGAGTCCACACCTCCAGGGTTGGGGGTTCGAGTCCCGCTGTGTGGCTCCGAACTTTACCTCCCAGACTCGCCTCTCCAATTTTTTCACATAAGTTTAAATTTGCAACGTGGATGGAAACGCAGCTATGGTCAACATTGGAAAATTACTGTGGTTTAAGAGAGACTTTTGAATTAATGTGGTTGAGACGAAACATTTGGCGCATGCTATTATTGGAAAATAATCAACTTTGCCTCGGTAACAGTAACTCTGCTGATTATTTTCCTATAAACATCACATTTAGTTCTTACTTGGGCAGTGTCTACCCAGTGGAACCAATGGAGATGTCTTCATGATACCCATTCCTAGTGCTTGGCTCCATGAAGGAGCTTGTTTAGTTGAGGGTATGAATGCCTAAATCCAGAACAGATGACTAAATGTAATCCACGGACGGCAATAAAGTCCGTACATACTGCATGTATGTTGAGAAATATGCTGAGATATTCTGTGAATCAGTTACTGGTAAAAAACACTCTTCACAACAAAGTTTTACTTGTCGAGGTTAGAAGAGTTTACCACGGCCCCACTTCCGTCTCATGAACCGTACTCGCTGGTGGTTTACAACTTGAAAGGCCATGGGCTCAAGGAGGAAAGGAATCGAGTGTTTATATAACTTTGATTTGATCCGCCCCGGTCGCCCTGCTTTGTTTCGGCTGCTTTATCTTATCTGATGATGTTAACTTTCACACCTACCGCTTAACCCCGAGGTCGTAACTCAAACGGATGTCGCAATCGCTGGTGTGTAGGCTGAGCAAAACACTCCCCTTTTCCCAGCCACTTCCCTGCAGAATCTGCAGAGCTGGGACGGCTTCGTGTGTACGTCTATTCCCTGAGGAGATGGTTTTATCCAGTTACACTTGTAGAAACCGAAGAGCTGACTGTATTTCAGGTTTAGCAAGAATGACCAAGATCTCTTTATCATCACACACCAATTTATATGATTTCTATCTCTGGGTGAAGCCATTCAATGGTGAATGCAGCCAGCAAGGTTTAGCGCAGTGGAGTGGAGTGAGTGCAAGTGGAGCAGATTGGTGGGAATCAAGTTCTATCAAGTTCAAGGGCTCAACCTCGAGAGGTTCGGCGTCACCAAACAAGATGAACGAACGAATGTTGAATGACGACTGAAAGGTTTCTCAAGCATTCCTTGATGAACGGTGAAAGGAAAGTCTTTTCCAAAAAGGCAAATCCTTCTTGTTCCTTCAGGTTCCACAGAAGAAGAAAACATTTTTTGACTTGAGTACCTCGTAGACTTCAATCATGAACCCTGAACACATCTTTTGGATAGTCCTACAGACAGTATTATTCAAATCCGGTGCACGTACTGCTTCAACGTCCCTCGCCTTTCAAACGATTATCTTTTGCGCCAAAATATTGACGTTTGTTTTGACCTCTGCTTTATCTGAAAGAAAGTTTTCAATTGGCTCCTTGGCTCATGGAACGTAGAAAGGGGTCGAATGGCAAAACCGTAGATGTTGGTACCTCTGCGTTTTGGGTTAGCAGCTGAGACCAGGTCGGAGGATAAGTATGAAGTATGAAGCTGTACAACAAGCATTAAACACCACAGTAAAATCGATCAGTCATTGTTCTATAGATACGAGAAGCCAAGTTGAATGGAACAAGCACAACATGCTGTGGGTATCGAACATGTTCAAACAGAAATCTCAAAGATGTGAGAGCGAAGGCTCTGATTGAAGTAATCAGTCAAACTTGGAATCAGATGCTACATTGCATTCGGGTTTCCATCAGCCTCGGGGTGAAGCATTTACAACGGACACATTCTTTACTTTTCACTCTAAATAAGGAGCTTTTCTCGTGAAATGAGATTGCATATTGCTGCACATATATACGTACACGGTACGCACGACACGGGTCATATTAGGGCTTTGATTAGTCATCCATTTTCACAATTAGCAAAAGAAATTAGCCAGCTAACAAATCAGCCTCGCTTTCTTCCTTTCCTTTAACAGGAAATGACCAAGAAAGATGTCATTTGTTTTAAAGAGTCAGACTTATTTGGACAAGCAAGGTGGCTAGACCCCAAATACGAAACCAAATCGATTTATACACCAGAATAAATAATATAGAACCGCCGAGCAGTTCTACAGCAAGTTCTGTTCCGATATCCGATAAAAATTTCTACGATCGATTTTTTTTTTCAAAACCGTGAAGCTGAGCTGCAGAAACAGCAACATGATTCATAGCGTGGTGGAGATATAGTGCTCCTTATCAGGCCATCTTTATGGCTGACACGCCGAGCATGCACTTTGCTCGTGAGAAGTGTGAAGTGATGGCGGTGACGGGCCTTTATGACGCAGCTGGTAGACAGAGAAGCGATTTAACCCTTTCAGACGGCTATAAACTGGTCAAAGAGTAACCCGGGCAGAGAGAAACACAAAACCAGAGAAGACGCTTTGTCTCTGTCTCTCTCTGCAGCACTTTCTCTCGTCGCTTTCCTGTCATAAAGAGGTTTTACAGCTCGGCAACAGGGCTGATAGGGAATCCAGGGGCTTTCTCTCTCAGACCGAACACTGTTGAGAGGTACGGCGCAACGGATAAAAGCGCCCGCAAAAAAAGTCTACGTATAAACCACGCACAAGTCTTTAGGATCATTTCCAAAGTCTGCACTCTAACGAGGAGTTAATTACTAGCTCATTAATGTGGACTCCGTTCTTTCCGCTTTGTTGTTGTATCTGAACGTGAGGAAAATCACATCTTGGGCCCATGTGCACAAACGCTGAATAAACGAATGGAGCCAAACGCACATGCTGCAACGGGCAAAGGTTCTGCTCTTGCCCGGGGCACGGAACAATCCGGAGCCACGCCGACGCCAGCCAAGAGTGACACAACGCACATACACATAGAGAGAGAGAGAGGGAGATTAGGTTTGATTTGGTTTACATTTGCGTGGTTTTTTTTTCCTTTTTAAAAATTGGTCATCGTTTTATGGCGTGTACGTGAAGACAGCATCCAAGATTTATTGCAGAAGATAATAAATACAGCTGTGCGGGGAAGAATGAGTGATCATTAGACATCATGGCTAAGTTTATTATGCTTGAGTAGGGAAAAAAAAAAAGAAGTAATTATTACAGTGCCAATTTAGCAGGGGGTTCGTAAGGCACATGATTGTGAATGTTATGTAAGGATCTGATCTGCTTAGATAGTGCCAACAACTGTAAGGAAGACATACTTCTGCAGTCAGGGGCTGGGGGGGGGGGGTCATCTTTGAGTCATTAGTGTCGGTAAAACAATAGCCATGTTTTCTTCCAATTCAAGAATTTGTGTTGTGCGAAAAATTGGAACATCGCATAAAACGTTCACGGATAAAGCACTGTTTCTATCCCGTGTGTTCAACAGAGCAAACTAGCTAGCTGCACTCTGAGCAGTGGGATAACGAAATGGCAAATTATGGAAGTCCTGGAAGTTCAATAGCGGAGAAACAGAAGGTTAGAGCTTGTTTTATGTGATGAAACGTTATTTCCTCGTGTTACTAGCATCTTATTTGAATCATTTTCAATAGCAATGATATCATATACTATGATTTTCAAAGAATATGGACAAAATATCAAGAGAATAAATCCATTATTCCCGCATGCAAGTCATAAATTCTCCTACGCACTAAGATTTGTCAGGTTGTGATTTTCAATTATAGGACTACGCATGCTGGGGGTGTTCCTCAAGGCCCTATGCTCTCCGACTCTTGTTTTGTTTTTTTTCCACCCCTCCACACCCCCCTCTTCTTTCTCCCCCTAATGTCTTTTCCAGATCTCCAAACTGTTACCAGATGTACAGAATTCACAGATGATTCATCCATCAAGTTCACTTTGTAGACATTCTCTTAAAACAAAGGAGGTGGGGGCAGATATGAGGGCGCTCCGATACAGTACGCCTTAGAAGTAAATCTGCATCAATTCCAAAATGAATCGCTTTTTTGTAAGGTCCAGAGCGCTCGTTGGTTCATTCGACTATCATCTCGGGTATTGGGTGAATTTTAGATATCAAAACGCTTATTCGTTTGCGGCTGTTTGTCGTTTTTGTTTGACGCTTTCACCTTCTCTGTCCATATTCGCGTTCTTCTGATTTGATTTGTGCGGTTGGAAATGACTAGGCAATAAATCGGCCCGTCACGACCCGGCTTCCAGATGAGTGTCCTTGAAAACCTGTGAGGCGAGCTGTATGCGCCGAGTCCCTAGAACGCAGGAGGCTGTTAATGTGAGTGCCAGGCAAGCCAAGCTAAACACAGCCAGGCCCTCAGTTAGCTCCGATAACGCAAACATGCACACGTTCACATGCTCTCTCTCTCTCACACACACACACACACACACACACACACACAGACAGCTCCAGGCCATGGCATACACCTGGAGCAAACCGGTTCGGGTTTCAACTTTCTCTGCACATTTTCTCCCTACGTGTCTGGATGGCAGGCTGTTTGTGTCAAACCTATGATCCGTTGGGCTTTATCAACAAAGCATGCAAATGAAATTACAGCCGTGTACAGAAACACATCGGCGACTCTTGGGTATTTGAATAAACAACAAAAACAAAACGGATGCACGTCACAAGGTGCTAATGGACTGATGACTGACTTCTCAGCACTGACCTGCAAACGCTCAGAGCAGCGACACGCTCTTTCAAATCCTAATTAGGAATCGAGGCCGCCAACATTCCTTCCCCATACACGCACCGACCGCTAGACTGCTTACCGACACTTCTAACAAGCGAAGAACACCCTACACCCTACAAATGCAAATCAGAGAAGATCGCTATCCCCCCTTCTGCTTGCAAAAACCACAGAGCATGCTATTCTGGGTCAGGGGTCACGACCCTGTAGGCAGCATGGGAGGGCTGACTGGGGGAGCCAAAGACTGAAGCTCTATTCTTACGAGCCTGAGGGTGTGTATGAGTCACACCGAGCTCGATTAGCATACTATCCTTTTATCCACGTGCAGTGGGAAACTGGGAAAATGGCCACTTGTTTTAGACACACAAACACACCTAGGCGGAACAATGGCGTTTATAACGACCGAAAGGATTACGGGGTGGGATTTCCATCCGACTGTTGGGTTTATTTATTAAATGGTAGTGCCAGGATATTGGGGAAAGTCATTCTGCTTGAATGAGGTGGGAAAATTGGCATAAAAGAAGGTTTACACTGTACGATTTGTGCACAAAGTATTCTCTGGACGTGACTTAACATCGGTGGTTCTTAGAGAAGCCACCATTAGGAGGATGAAATATGAAGGACGACGTGAAACTCACAGAGAAGCTACCAAATAGCAATGGTGTAACCAAATTGTGGCGATGGACAGTACAAAAAAAATACCTTTATTACCTTTAGCTCACTTTGAACAACGTTCGTTTGTTTATGCGAACCCATTTTCTGCATGGCGCTGATTGATTCTGAAATCGCATTGATATTGCAAGAAAGTCTTCATCGGAAAATTTGACAGATTTCACTGAGATCATCCCGTGCAGTCCAAAACCCGGCTTAAAGTCGGTACGAAGAGGTTTTTTAAAATCAATGAAGACACGTTATGATGATGTGTTGGCTACCGACTGACCGAGGACGCCATTTTGTCCCCACTTTTCCGATATTCGATGGAATATCTCGGACGTCCCGAATGACAGGAGAGACCTTATTTCCCTATAAAATAGGGATGAAACAAAACGAATCAGGAAGAATAAAACCCTGGGATTTGAGCTCACAACCTTGTGACCATTAAACACTACCAGACATCGTTAAGATCTTCTGACAACCTCCAACCAAAAATATCTCCACGCTAGCACAAATGATTGACATAAACTATCTCCATAAACGGCCTCAATTGCAATTAAGACCTAGTCCGAGCTCCGAGTTAAACTAAACGTGGTCTATTCGTTCCCAGCAGACACTGGGAAAGTATCTTCAGTTTTCCCTGAAGAACAAGAAAACTATTTAGACAACTGGAACATATCAGAGCTTCGTTTTTTCCCCCCTTTGTGATTGATGCAGCATGGACGAACACCCGGAGGACACTTCGGAATTAGTTCATAGGCTGAAATGACTGTGTATACATGCGTCAACTAGGTATCCTCTGCAAGAGCTGGTACACATTTACTTCCTCATGCCCAAGGTCCATGACAATCACTTCTCTAATGTCGGCCAAATTCCTCCGGTTTAAATTCCTCACCTTGAAGATCTTGTAGTCGGGTAGTCGTCATGTAGTCACATAACCATTCGCTTTCTACTAGGCGATTTTGTTTAGATATAATTTCAAGTCAGGTGTGATTCCTGCATAACATCAGCTAAGCAATGTGATGTTACCACCTTACATGTAAAGCCCTACATGATAGATTAGCACTGTACAGAGAAGTTAAAAGATAAGGAAATAATGAATCTTAAGAGCACTTCTACATTCACCCGTGTAGATATATATCTTACAGCTTAGCCACTTCTCTATCGTGGTCAATGTCTGAGAGCCAACCCACTGAGGAACATCCATCCATCCATCTTCAACCGCTTATTCCTTCTTCAGGGTCGCGGGGAACCTGGAGCCTATCCCAGGATC
>JAOUWY010000001.1:7358791-7369102 GCA_025728095.1 Prietella phreatophila | reverse complement strand
AAAACACCCAAAACTGTATACGGCACCATAACGAAGACCAACTGTATGTTGATACGTGAAATTCTGGAGTGACGTCGGACGTCGTGGCGCGGTGACGTAATGACGCGGCTCTTAATCTAATTATGATCTATAACATGTAAACCGGGAACATGAAAGGAGTATTCTAAACACGACTCATGTAAACACCTTAATCACATTATTACCTTAGATTAAGGTCAATAATTAGATTATTGCTGTCCATGTAAACGAAGTGACTGTTAAACAAATCCAGCTTCAAGACTTTTCACTAGCACCAACGTTACACCAACCAATCACACCATGCGCTCAACCAATCAGTTTAAACTTCATAAGCGGCTCATTTTTGAACTTTTTCGGTTTGGATGAATTAGAGATGAACTGTTTGGGGTATTGTAGATGAATTTATATTAATATTTTGTCGATATGGAAAATAAATGGTGCATGCATGCACAGTGGTTCTAATTAAAACATAATGATTAAAATGCCAGAGTATTTGAAATAGCTAAACTGCTAACTGTATCCGCGATACGAAGGCCACCTTGTAAGTGGACAGAAGTTCTTCTAATAGCAAGTCCAGAAATCTCTTCTCCTTATAAAAAGAAAAACCCCAAAACATTTCCTTCTTGTTTCTGCAAAAGAGTGCTACTAACGTTAGCCGATCAGGCCCCATTTTGGACAATTTCCACATTAAACAGTGCTCAGTTTTATTTTCAAGTGACTGCGAGTGATGAATGTGCGAGTGCTGCAGCTATTCGGAAAGTTCTTCAGTGTCTAATAAGCATAAAGTGTTTCTGAATGAGTGGCGTTCTATAATTACTAAATGGGTAAGAAGTTAATTGAACTCTAGCTCTTACATCAATAGGACAAAGGCAGTTAGCAAAAAATTGCACCAACCAACAGCTGTATGCATTATGCTAATTTGAAAAAAAAAAACGTTTCCGGTCCGTGTGAGACAGTGGTGTTATTCAAGGCGCTCCCCAGCTGTGCAGAAATGCGGCCAGCAGATGGGCAATCAGCCATCATTAGCCATTATTCCTCATTTCTCTCCCAACTGTGACCTCTTGACTGTAACGGTTGCAGAAGAAGGCAATCACCAGCCATCTGTGTACCGAGGGAGGAACGTACACTCGTTTTCGTTTTGTTTTTTAACTCTAAAGTCATCTGCCCACTTTAGTGTTGTTGAGACAAGAGCCACAAGACATTTTACTTCCCTGCAGATGATCCTTCTTATCCTTTATTCTTAAGAATAAACAGAAGAGCGGATTAAACCAGTAGAAGACGTTATGTACACATTATTATTATCATAAAGAAGACTCTTTCTGTGTGGGGGGTTTGGTAATAATAACATCCATAATAATATTAATCTCTAGTATAGCACGTCATACACACATTAGAAAGCGGTCGTGATATTAGACAGGAAGATGAAAAAATTTTTATATTCTATAAACTTTTTCAACCGAAGGTGGCTGCATTAAAGGCCTGGCAAAGCATCTAGAGGGAGGCCATTTGTCATAAATTTGAAGATGTCCTTGGGTCCCAGACCTCAGGTAGTCATTGAGGCAATATTTTTGTAAAACCCCTTGAATTAAAGCTTAACGTCTACTGTACAATTCAATCACATCTTGATTGCTTCATTTCAAATCCACTGTGCTGGTGTACAGAGGGAGATGTACAAGAATTGTGTCACTGTCCAAATACTTATGGACCTGACTATATACTGTGGTGCTTTTTCTATATTTCTGCATAAATATATTATTTATAAAAAATATTATACTTGGTCATTTATTTATTGAGGAAAATGATCCAAAGTTCTGTGAGTGGCAAAAGTATGTGAACCTTTGCTTTGAGTATCTGGTGTGATCTCCTTCGTGTCTAAACGTTTGGGGTAAGTGTTGATCAGTCCTGCACATCGGCTTGGAGGAGTTTTAGCCCGTTCCTCAGTACAGAACAGATCCAACTCTGGGATGTTGGTGGGTTTCCTCACATGAACTGCTTGCTTCAGGTTCTTCCACAACATTTCTATTGGATTAAGGTCAGGACATTGACTTGGACGTTCCAAAACATCAAATTTAACCGTTCTTTAGTAGAACGACTTGGTGTGTTTAGGGTCGTTGATTTGCTGCATGGGATTCTAATGTCCTGACATTTTCCTTTAGAATTCGTTGGTATACTTCAGAATTCATCGTACCGTCAATTATGGCAAGCCGTCCTGGCCCAGATGCAGCAAAACAGGCCCAAACCATGACACTACCACCAGCATGTTTCACAGATGGAATAAGGTTCTTATGCTAGAATGCAGTGTTTTCCTTTCTCTTTCTTTTTGGAGAGCAGTAAATTTCTCCTTGTAACCCTGCCATGCACTCCGTTGTTGTTCAGTGTTCTCCTGATGGTGGGCTCATGAACATTAACATTAGTCAATGTGAGAGAGGCCTTTAGTTGCTTAGAAGTTACCCTCGGGTCCTTTGTGACCTCGTGGACTATTATACGTCTTGCTCTTGGAGTGATCTTTGTTGGTCTCCAGTCCTGGGGAGGGTCTTGAACTTCCTCCATTTGGACACAATCTGTCTGACTGTGAATCGGTGGAGTCCAAACTCTTTTGTTTTGTAACCTTTTCCAGCATCAACAACTCTTTTGCTGAGGTCCTCTGAAATCTCCTTTGTTCGTGCCATGATTCACTTTCACAAACATCTTGTGAAGATCAGCCTTTGAGACATCCCTGTTCTTTAAATAAAACAGGGCGCTCACTCACTCACACCTAATCGTCATCCCATTGACTGAAAACACCTGACTCTAATTTCACCTTCAAATTAAACTGCTAATCCTAAAGCTTCACATACGTCAGACACTCACAGATATGTAATATTGGAGCATTTTGGAAGCTAATAAATGGGTTTAATTGGGTTGTCTTTGTCTACTTTTAGGACTTTGTGTGAAAATCTGATGAAGATTTAGGTCACATTTATGCAGATATATAGAAAGTTTTAAAGGATTCACAATCTTTCAAGCACCACTGTATTATTTTTTAAAAATATTTATATGTCTATATTTCTATAATTATCTAGTCATTTATTTGTACTCGGCCCCGTGTTCTCCAGGTTCGTGTCATTTGTGTGATTTCTATGCACTACTAAATAATGTAGTGTGAAACTCAAACAAACAAAAACAATCAATTTCACTCGGATTCAGACTAAGCACACGGACTAATAGGTGTGAAAACGCCCCAAGACGTTGAAGAAAAAGAATCTGATGCGGATGCCAAAAATGAAATCTTACACTGACGTCTTTTTATCTTTGATCGGGGCTGGGTTTATCTTCGCTAGCACATTCATGCCAGCCGGCCCCTGGCTGTATTTGAAATACTAACACGTGACACGTACGTTTAAAATGAAAAGGCGACAGAGAAGCCCAGGTGCGGTCTTTCTTCACACCTTACACAAACCCAACTCTAAAACAAACAAACGTGTGCACTGTTTTCCTTTTTCTCTTCTGGTTTCTCAGCTATGACTGAGTTTTCTTTCCACCAGATGCAAAAGATCCATCAGGCTGTAGTGTTGTGACGTGTGTGTGCTGTGGTGAGTGAGTGTGTTGTCTTACTGAAAGGCCGTGACACATACACCGCTGTCTAATCCTTCATTCTCTTTTTCTCTGTGGCATGTTTTGAGAAGCGTCAACTTCTTTCCTGCCTCGTCCGTTCAGCACTGACAAGCTAAACGTATGGCTGCTATTGAGCTTGCAGTTGACCTTTGACCCTGGCTTCCAGGTGTCCCGTTTTGGCGAAACGCACACCTGTGAGCTGGCTTAGATTCCACAGGAATGTCTGAATTGTGTTTTTGTTTTCATGAATGACATTTTCGAAGGATTTCTGAGGTAACTTCAAGGTTGTCAGCACATTCGATGCTGGAGGTGTTGTCGCTGACAACTTCGTGACACATTTTCTTCAAACTTTAGAACTTTGTGAGATATTAACACACTTCAAATCTATGCATTAGAGATGTGGACCTCAGTAGAATATGCAAAAAAAAATCGCATTTGGTATAACCCAAATTTCACTTGTGGCCCCAGTTACCCTCGGAATTTCCTCAGACTGATTCATTTTTTTGTCTGTTATAAAATTTTAGAAAATTTAAATCATGATTACTGTGACCTAAAATGTGTCGGTGGTTTATATATACAATGGAAGCTTTAAGAAAAACTTTTGAACAAGAATGCAATGTAAACAGCTTAACTAGCAAGTAAACTAGCATAGAATGCTAGCATAAAACATTCTAGTGAATCCTACCTCAGGAAAACTATCAATACTAGTAGAGAACTAAAATTCAAATGTAGGATATTGATTTCATTAATGACTGACATGGCCACAACAACAACGAATAGAAAAACTAGCATACTAGCAAGCTTTGTAGCTGTTGTTAATAATGTCAGCTAGACTGACTTTGTTTACATTAAAATACACCTTTTAAGGTATATTTATAAGGCAGGAACATTTAGAAGCAGTTTAAGCTAATTCTCTACACCACATATTTTCTAAACTATTAAGACTTTTTAGCTACAGCGCTCAAATCGATTCGCTGCGATTTTGTGTTCTCACTGACAGGAAAATGGCACTTTATAGAGTTCAAAGGGATGAATGGGCGCTCCCAGAGTTGCTGTCACGTGTAACGATGTTTACCCCCATAACATTAGCAGTTTTCAAGCTTAAGATACAAACAATAGAAAAAAATATGATCAAAAAATACCCTGTACGGACCGTGTAGTTTTCATTTGTAAAAGTAAACCACAATTTAGTACCATAAATATGTGCATACATTTATGATTTTCTGCAAAAGAATATCTTCAAAGGGTTTTTTAAAAGAATGATATTTTTTGTCTTAATTCTCCACAACCAGATCTGTTTGGAGATCAAATCGGGGAAAAAAGTACCCATAGGGTACTGTACACTAGATATATCTAAAGTGGTCAATGTAAGATATAGATCAGCTTTGAAAACACATGCATCTGTGTGTGTGTGTGTGTGTGTGTGTGTGTGTGTGTGTGTGTGTGTGTGTGTGTGTACACCCCTGGGGCTCACTTCCTCCCTTATTTCTAAATGAACTGTGTAATATTTTAAACATGTCTGACCTGAAGGTGCATGGTGCAATCCAACATGTGCTGCACTGTGCGCCCGTGTACACACTCATGCACATGCACACGCACACACACCATAAAGACATGCGTAAACACTCACATACACCCTAAATCCAATAAAAATCCCCACGGACACACACACACACACACACACACACACACACACACCCCATACGAAACACATTCATAAGGGTTATGGTATGTGGATAAATGACTCCATGGTTGTGAAGTGGCTGTTTAGAGCTGAGCACACTGATTTATTAGTGTGGAGGAAATGAACATAACACACACATATCATAGTCTTGAGTCGTCTTCTTTCTGCACTGCACGAACGGACAAAAGTTTTCCTTTAACCAGTCTCATGAGTGAATAATTCCACAATAGCTAACTTTTAAGCTACGGTACTATTTAATCGGAAAATATACACCGTTCAGCCATAATGTTAAAACCACTGACGGGTGAAGTGAATAACGTTGATTATCTCGTTATAGTGACACCTGTCAAGGCGTGGGATATATTTATCAGGCAGCAAGGGAACTGTCAGTTCTCAAAGTTGTTGTGCTGGAAGCAGGAAAAATGGGCAAGCGTGAGGATTTGAGTGAGTTTGATAAGGGCCAAATTGTGACAAGCTAGACGACTGGGTCAGAGCATCTCCAAAACAGCCGGTCTTGTGGGGTGCAGTGGTTAGTACCTAACCAAAGTGGTCCAAGAAAGGACAAGTGACAGGGTCACGGATGCCAACTGGTGTCAGGGTCATGGGTGCCCAAGGCTCATGGGGAGCGGAGGCTAGCCCGTCTGGTCCGATCCCACAGAAGAGCTTCTGGAGCACAAATTGCTGAAAAAGTTCACGCTGACTTTGATAGAAAGGTGTCAGGACACACAGTGTATCACAGCTTGCTACATATGGAGCTGCGTAGCTTCAGAAAAGTCAGAGCACCCATGTGGACCCCTGTCCACCACTGAAAGCTCATACAACGGACACATGAGCATCAGAACTGGACCAAGGAGCAATGGAAGAAGGTGTGCCTGGTCTGATGAATCATGTTTTCGCTTAATGGGGAAGAGATGGCACCAGGATGCACTATTGGAAGAAAGCAAGCCGGCGGAGACAGTGTGATGCTCTGGGCGATGTTCTGCTGGGGAACCTTGGGTCTACATAAACATTGTTGTAGACCAAGTACATGCTTTCATGGCAACGGTATTCCTTAACGGCAGTGGCCTCTTGCAGCAGGATAATGCGCCCTGCCACAGTGCAAAAATGGTTCAGGAACTGTTTGACGAACATGACAAAGAGTTCAAGGTGTTGACTCGGCCTCGGAATTCCCCAGATCTCAATCATAACAAGCGTCTGTGGGATGTGCCGGATACACAAACCTCACAACTTAAAGGATTTGCTGCCAGATACCACCGCACACCTTCAGAGGTCTACCTCAGCACATCCTCAAATTTTTCCTGAATTTCCCCTTGGGGATCAAAAAAGTATCTATCTATCTATCTATCTATCTATCTATCTATCTATCCATCCATCTATCCATCTATCCATCCATCCATCCATCCATCCATATCTCTATCCAGCTGGCCGTCTGTCTGTCTGTCTATCTATCTATCTATCCAGCTATGTCTCTATCCAGCTGGCAGCCTGTCTGTCTGTCTGTCTGTCTATCCATCCATCCATCCATCCATCCATGTCTCTATCCGGCTGGCCGTCTGTCTGTCTGTTTATCTATCTATCTATCCAGCTATGTCTCTATCCAGCTGGCCGTCTGTCTGTCTGTCTGTCTGTCTATCCATCCATCCATCCATCCATCCATCTGGTTGTCTGTCTGTCTGTCTGTCTGTCTGTCTGTCTATCTATCTATCTATCTCTCTGGCTGGCCGGCCAGCAGTCTGTCTGTCTATCTGTCTGTCTGTCTGTCTATCTGTCTGTCTGTCTGTCTGTCTACCTATTCATCCATCTGTTTGTCTATCTGCCGATCTGTCTATCTATCTATCCGTCTATCTATTTATCCAGCTATCTATCCATCCATGTATCGATTCATCAGTCCATCCATCAATCTATCTATCTATTCGTCCATCTATCAATGTCTATCTATCTATCCATCTATCTATTCGTCTGTCCATCCATCTATCTATCTATCTATCTATCTATCTATCTATCTATCTATCTGTCTGTCTGTCTGTCTGTCTGTCTGTCTAATGTCCTTTCTTCCATAACTGCTAAATAAGCATAAAATCTTACGTAATCAGCAATTACATGCAATTTTATTCAGTTTGTTTGCTGCATCCACTAGACCATTGTTACTACAGAAATGATAATCTATACAATAATGTGACCAATCAGAACGGACAATTTCAACAGCGATCATAAACGTACATTTCATGACAAATCGAGCACTTGTGTAAGGGCTCGCCTCTGAAAACCTGAAGTGAAATTGAAGCTAAAGGGAAATAGTAGCGCGTAAATGGGAAGCACATGTACATGTGTGTGTGATATTAAACCTGCTCGACTCCAAGCCTTATAGAGATACCTCTGACTGTTGAATCGACACGAATCTGAGACTCGTTTTTATTGTTGTTCTTGTGTACAGGATCGAACAGAGCTGTGTGTAATCCATCCGTTAAAGTGCAATACACTGTTGTTAGATTTGAGAGGTCAATTAGACAGCACAGAGAGAAGTGTCTTGAACCGTAATGGGTCTGTGTGTGTGTGTGTGTGTGTGTATTTTGAGAGTGTATGGGGAGCACATCATGGGGGGTGGTGAAATCAATTTTTCATGACTGTGCCACCTCTGCTCTAGGCAGCACTGAGAGATAGGCGTCTGCCCTTCACACACGGTTGAGGACCCCGTTAATAATTTAGAGTCGAACTGTCAATCATCGAGTCCACTCTGGGTGGAGCAGGAGAGAAGTGTGTGTGTGTGTGTGTGTGTGTGTGTGTGTGTGTGTAGATGTGGATGCCATGAGTAGCTATTTGCATGATTAATAGTAGCTATTTGCATGATTAATTTGTATAAAGTGTTAGGGGCGGAGTTACTCTAACGGAAAAGACACCTTTATGTAAAGCATGTTTTGTGGACTTCCCAAATGTAGTGATAGTGTTAAAAAAAATAATAAAAAATTCCAAACCTCTAACTAATTTATTTTCGCACTGTAATAAGGTGATGAAATGCATCTTCACATGTTTTTCCCTGAGGTGGTCCCTGAGTGTACCTTTAATGTCTTACTCTACAAACTAATTAAAGGTACAAGAGTGGTCCTTAAGGTCTCTTTATACACACTGGGCTGGTTTGAATGTTTCAGAAACGGCTGATCTCCTGGGATTTTCACACACAATAGTTTCTAGAGTTTACACATGGAATGGTTTGAAAAAATATCGAGTGAGCAGCAGGACCGAAGAGAGCGAGGCCGGAGGAGATTAGCCAGAGCTGTTTGAGCTGATCGCAAGGCTCTGGTAACTCACATAACCACTCTGTACAAGCGTGGTGTGCAGAAAAGCATTTCAGAATACAAATTATTATTTTGTCCTTATTTAGATCTTCTTTTTTTTCTTCATATAATTCCTGCCCTTCAAAAGCTACTTAAGGTATTTACATGTCTCCCAGATGGACAAAATAATAACAATTTACACCGATCATCCTGTTCAAAAGTTACACCCCTCCGGCTCTTAATGTACCGTGTTGGCTTCTTGATCATCAGTGAACATTTGCACCTTTTGTAATAGTCATGTATGGGTCCCTCAGTCGTCCTCAGTGTGAAAAAGATGGATCTCGACATCATGTACGCAGAAGATGCTGGAAAAGTAAAGAATGTGCAGGACCTGGAGGATTTTTGTGGGCAGTTTAACTGCCCAGGACGAGCAAGGGACTCGTGAAGAACTCTCACAACACATACACAGTCGTCGATCATCCAGGTAACCACACACAGTATTAATCATCGAGGGTGTGTAAACTTTTGAACTGGTTTCTTAGTGTACATTCAGGTATAACTGTGTCTCGTGGACTATATGTGAACAACATATGTGAAATAGCTTAAAAGGTAAAAACATGAATTTTGTTTTTTCTTATCTATTTATTGATTTTAATTATTAGCATTTTGCGGAATCTGCCAGGCGTATGAAATCGTATGACCTCACATCCTCTTTTTCAAATGAAAACACTTTCAAACTGCAGACAAACTGCTTACACTGTGTAAACGGCTGCATTTTAGCACCCGAATGTGAACTCTTTATTGAGTTGGTTTGTTTGGGTGGAGCCTTAAACTGAGCTTTTAACAGCTGCTATCTGAATAGACTCAAATGAATCAATCAATGTGTGTGTGTGTGTGTGTGTGTGTGTGTGTGTGTAGAGCAGTCTTCCCATGTGAGCAATGGAAGCAGACCTGGAGTATAACCTTCTCTCACAGAAGTGTCACATGTGATACTTCCTAAAGCCCAAAGCCAAATATCATCTGATCCCCCCCGTCTCTCTCTCTGGTGGATGGTAGGATCCCCTCTCTCCTCGCTCTCCCCCTCATCTTCCAGCTGATCGGCACTTTTTCCTATTAACCCAGTAGAAGTGTTCAATTACAGAACACACATCATGGCCGATTTGTGTTCGCTGCCTTCTTTAAATACACATCTTGCCCAGAGACATGAAGACTCTGCGTTTATAAGCTACACCTTTAACCTTTTACACATCACACTGCGCTCTTTAATAGAGAGAGGCAGAGGGGATGTGCTGTATGTGATATATCTATGGAGCTTTAATCTTTCATCAGTCCAACATTCATGCGTTTCCCATCTATGGGCTCACGGTGGCTTAGTGGTTAGCGCATTTGCCTCACACCACCAGGGTCTGGGGTTCGACTCCTGCCAGTGCTGTGTGTGTGTGGTTTGCATGTTTGCATGTTCTCCCTGTGCTGCAGGGGTTTCCTCTGGGCATTCTGTTTCCTCCCCTAGTCCAAAGACATGCATGGTAGGCTGATTGATGTGTCTAAATTGTCTGTGGTGTATGAATGGGGGTGTGAGTGTCCGCTGTTGCCGGTCCCAAGCCCGGATGCAAAAGGGAGGGTTGGGCATCGGGCTAGCAACCTGTCCCTGTAAAAACCCTAACCGCTATGGAAATGGTGAGGGGGATTTCTCTCTCATTGCCCAATACGCTACTTAGTGTGGGTGGATAAGAAGAAGAAGAA
>JAOUWY010000001.1:7162934-7173684 GCA_025728095.1 Prietella phreatophila | reverse complement strand
TTCCCCCTCCCCGCCCTTCTCACTCTTGGATCAATCTCCTCGCTGTAAATCACAACCCTTGGAGATGCCATCAGTGACGGCCGTGTGGTTTAATGGCTGCTGTGCAGTTCGGCGTGATCATTCATGCATTTTGGGGGCAGTAATGCAGTTCTGAGGATGGAGATTGAAGTACAGAAGTCCCCGAGCTCATCCGGAAAGCCGAACACTAATGCTCAGTCTCTCTCGCAGAGCCGAACCAGACTCCTACTCGCTAACGCCGTGAAGGGACAAGGAATGGAATGATCGAGAAAGCAGCTCTAATCAGAGTCGTGCTTAGGGTTCTCACTTCATCCCCATTCACTCCATCTCTCCTGTTCTACAAAACTCGACTCGATTCTTTCTCCTTTATTATATCTCTGCAACTCCTCATTTCGCCATCTCTTTCTTTCTTCCAACGTCTTTTACTCGCCCTCATCTGCATCTCCCACAGTGCTTTACATAACTCCCTTTTTGGATCATTCGGAATGTCAGCATTTTCTACATGTCCAGCTTTTCCTCAATGTCACCGATCTCGTTCTTCAAGGAAGTAACTGCAGCATACTCCAGTGATGTAGTAGAAGCTGAGTGAAATACACAGAGTTTCCAGAAATACAGGACATTTAGAACAAAAGTCCTTCATCAACTGTGCAAGCAAAATGCTCCTGAGACAGTAGCAGGTGAAATTTGGCTGAAATGACTGAACTCTTTTTTTTTTCTTCTTCTTCTTCCTCCCAATGTTTCTATCCCTCTACACAACCCGCAACCAAGCTTGCAGTTTAATCTTAAAGATGCTGCTCCACTAAGCAGACGCTCTTCATTACTTCTGCTCAATCATGAAATTCCTTAATGGTCAATGAAGTGAAGTGGAATGGAGACATGTCTACAAGTTTAGACGTTCTGACTTTCACAAGCAGTCAGAAAAACGACAAAAAAAAGGTGATATTACAAATAACTCTTTAGTTCCTCAAAATGCTCTGGAGGCCTGTGGATACACACCTAGCAACTGCATCCTTCTCGTATCTCACACACACAGTCTCTCTTTCACAAACACAACCAGTGCTGGTTTCGCCATAGATTAACACACACATTTCAGAATGTTCAATTGTCCCACCTTGTCCTTCGGGAGTCTCGCCAAGTGGATTCACTTCCACTTGAGTGGCGTCGACTTTCAGGAAGAGATCATACAGCTTCTTAATTTGATCTGCAGCCTGGGACAGATGCGTAAAGAAAAATTATGGGGAAGGAAACAAACTAGGCCTGGTCCCACACATAAATAACACACACACAAAACACACTACTTGACTATTGTGAACTTATATATACATGTGGCCTGTGTGCACCACTATCAGTGAAGGAGCTGTGACCTGTGTGCATCAGTATCAGTGAAGGAGGTGTGGCCTGTGCATATCAGTATCAATGAAGGGGGCATGGCCTATGTGTATCCGTATTAACGAAGGAGGCGTGGCCTCTGTGTATCAGTATCAATGAAGGAGGTGTGGCCCCTGTGTATCAGTAACAATGAAGGTGTGGCCTATGTGCATCAGTATCAATGAAGGAGGCGTGGCCTATGTGTGTCGTATCAATATAGGAGGCGTGACCTCTGTGCATTAGTATCAGTGAAGGAGGCGTGGCCTATGTCTATCAGTAAAGGAGGTGTGGCCTATGTGTATCAGTATCCCTGAAGGAGGCGTGGCCTATGTGTATCAGTATCCGTGAAGGAGGCATGGCCTGTGTGTATCAGTATCCCTGAAGGAGGCGTGGCCTGTGTGTATCAGTATCCCTGAAGGAGGCATGGCCTGTGTGTATCAGTATCCCTGAAGGAGGCGTGGCCTATGTGTATCAGTATCAATGCAGGAGGCGTGGCCTATGTGTATCAGTATCCCTGAAGGAGGCGTGGCCTATGTGTATCAGTATCCCTGAAGGAGGCGTGGCCTATGTGCATCAGGATCAATGAAGGAGGCGTGGCCTATGTGTATCGTATCAATATAGGAGGCGTGACCTCTGTGCATTAGTATCAGTGAAGGAGGCGTGGCCTATGTCTATCAGTATCAATGAAGGAGGTGTGGCCTATGTGTATCAGTATCAGTGAAGGCGGCATGGCCTATGTGTATCAGTATCCCTGAAGGAGGCGTGGCCTGTGTGTATCAGTATCGCTGAAGGAGGCATGGCCTATGTGTATCAGTATCACTGAAGGAGGCGTGGCCTATGTGTATCAGTATCAATGAAGGAGGCGTGGCCTGTGTATCAGTATCTATGAAGGAGGCGTGGCCTATGTGTATCAGTATCAATAAAGGAGGCGTGGCCTGTGCATCAGTATCAATGAAGGAGGCGTGGCCTATGTGTATCAGTATCCTTGAAGGAGGCGTGGCCTATGTGTATCAGTATCAATGACGGAGGCGTGGCCTATGTGTATCAGTATCAATGACGGAGGCGTGGCCTATGTGTATCAGTATCCCTGAAGGAGGCGTGGCCTATGTGTATCAGTATCCCTGAAGGAGGCGTGGCCTATGTGTATCAGTATCCCTGGACGTGGCATGGCCTATGTGCATCAGTATCAATAAAGGAGGCGTGGCCTATATGTATCAGTATCCCTGAAGGAGGCGTGGCCTATGTGTATCAGTATCCCTGGAGGAGGCGTGGCCTATGTGCATCAGTATCAATGAAGGAGGTGTGGCCTATGTGTATCAGTATTCTGATGCACAGCTTCATCCATGTGAAGAAATACCGGCTCATATGGTTGACTGTTTGAAGGACTGATTTTCCCCCACACTTTATTTGACTAAATATACTCAATATATCCAACTTGTTTAAACGGCACTCCTCCAACAGAAATTTCATTAGTTCTGAGCGGAATATCTGTTTGCAAATCATCCTTATTAAATGCATTAAAAGGATGACTGTACCAGAAATCTGACAAGCTGCACACTTGACTAATAATTTAAATTTCCTCGGGCCGTTTGAATCAATGTATGAACACACAGACGCATCAGTATGCGCTACGTGCTCATATCCCTTGAAAAACGGGCTTCATTAAGTTGATTTACACGAACGCCGCATTCCACACGAATCACTGGAAAGAGCATGGAATGAAGTTCTGATACGATGCTACTTGAGTGATGCAACATTTTTTGATTACAACAAAAATTGTGTAGGAGGAGAAGCAGGGAAAAAACCAGGAGAAGGGGGGGGAAGAGAAACAGAAGGAGAATTAAAATAAGCAGGAGATAGCTCTTGGAGGTCGGGAGCTGGCCGTATATATCACTGACTTGCAGAAGTGGGATGGAGATAACCTCTAAATGTCTTTAAAGCCCAGTGAAGATTTAAATCAGGGCTTATCGTTTATAGCCACGGCAGTTACGGCACATCAGTGAGTCATTTATAGCTGAAATAAACGCCGCACAGACTACTGATGCCTCTGTGGATCGGCAATGTTCACACTAAAGCCCAGCATACATAGCGTTTAGCCGGCGTATTAGCACAATAGCCGTGTCAGGGTGTGTGTTGTTTTGGTGCTCTGCTCCTCGACTCCTGTTCCATTACCTGCCTCTCCAGCGGCCCTTTGAAGCCCAAATTAGCTGCCATGCGCAGCGCCTGGTCGTCTCGAACCCCTTCGAAAATATCGATGACTTCCTGTGGAGGGAAAGATGGAGAGAGAAAGAGAGAGAGAGAGAGAGAGAGAGAGAGAGAGAAGGAAGGAAGAAATAAAGAGAGCGAGAGAGAGACCATCAGTGGGACTGATTAGATACAGTGTGTGTGTGTTCATATTAACATAGTAAAGGATGCAATAATACAGACAGACAGAGAGAGAGAGAGAGAGAGAGAGAGAGAGAGAGAGAGAGAATGGACGGATAACAGGCTGACAGATAGACTGATACAGATGATGGATAGACAGACAGATAGATAGATGGACAGACAGACAGACAGACACAGACAGACAGACAGACAGATAGATAGAAAAACAGAAAGTGATGGATGGAGACAGACAGATGGATAAATCGATCGATTGATCTATAGGAGAGAGTGAGCAAGAGAGAGGATGCTGGGATGGATGAAGAAATGGGATATAGACTTCGTGAGCTCTAAATAGTGTAGAAGTGAATAGGAGAGAGGCGTGTGTGTGTGTGTGTGTGTGTGTGTGTATGTGTGTATATACCTTGTAGATAAGGTCTGGTGTTTTGGCTGCCATCTCCTCAATGTCCACTCCCCCCCGTGGGCTGCCCACCATCACGGGTCCATTACACGAGCGGTCCATCAGGATGGCAAAATACGTCTCCCTAGAGATATCTAGAGCCTCGGCCACCATCACCTGCAACCACAGAGACGTTTTTAAAGCGTGGACATGGACAAGAACTGGGATGAGTGTGTGTGTGTGTGTGTGTGTGTGTGTGTGTGTGTGTGCGTGAGTGTGCGAATGGAAGAGAAGTTACTGTGTCTATAGTGTTATCTGAATACAGCCACATTAACGGATAAGCTGCTGGCACGGTGACAGCTCACTAGTGGTTTTGTGTTTGTGGAAACAGAGAATCACAATTACAGCCTCTTAAAGGGCCCGCAATCCACCTCTGTACACACACTCCAATCATTAACCAGTCTACGACTGCACACACACACACACACACACACACACACACACACACAGCATCCACAGAAACCAATCCTGGAACAATTTTCTAGTAAATACACTTGGACATGAACTGGCAGGCAATTAGGCCCCACCTCCTTCACTAATGGAGAGCTACAGAGATGACACCTCCTTTATTGGAACTGACAACCACAAAGACCGCACCTCCTTTATAAGGACAGAGCCACAGAAGCCACGCCTCCTTTACAAGGACCAAGCCACAGAGGCCACGCCTCCTTTACAAGGAACGATCCACGGAGGCCACGACTCCTTTACAAGGACAGAGCCACAGAGGCCACGCCTCATTTACAAGGAACGAGCCACGGAGGCCACGCCTCCTTTACAAGGACCGAGCCAGAGAGACCACGCCTCCTTTATTAGGACCGAGCCAAAGAGGCCACGCCTCCTTTATTAGGACCGAGCCACAGAGGCCACGGCTCCTATACTAGGACTGAGCCACAGAGGTCATGCCTCCTTTAATAGGACCGAGCCAAAGAGACCATGCCTCCTTTACTAGGACCGAGCCACAGAGGCCACACCTCCTTTATTAGGACCAAGCCACAGAGGCCACCGCTCCTTTACTAGGACCGAGCCACAGAGACCACGCCTCCTTTACGAGGACCGAGCCAGAGAGGCCACACCTCCTTTACGAGGACCGAGCCAGAGGCGAATATGCAAATACATGCATGAGTCGTTTGATTAATTTGCCTGTTTATAATGACTTTTTCTGTTGTCTAATGACAAACAAAACCAAGCAATTTACAATATTGGGAAACAGATTTTGGGTGACTAACTTCCCAGAATAACAAAAATAGAGTTTAAATATGTAAATGTGGCAAAAAAGCTGTTGTTGGACTTTGAGCTTTTCAGTTTACAAATAAATGAGAGTAAAATGTGGAGGCTCATTTTGTTCTGTTTCTCCAGCAGGCTGACGGGAACAGAGGGCGGTGTGTGAAGGGACACAATGCTCCAATCTCATCTCGCACACAGCTGCAAAATGAGGAACAACAAATGCAAAACAACACTAACAGGACCGAGCATTTATTATCTGTATATGTAGGCAATGTGTGTGTTTATATTTTCTGTGCCACAGACAGGAGTGTGTGTGAAAGAGAAAGTTAAAAGAGAGAGAGAGAGAATGAATGAGAGAGTGGCTTGTTAGTGACAGAGGGATGCTCTTCAATGGCTGTGGTTTTCACCTTTTCATAACTAGGATTTTTCCCCCCTTCTTTTATTTAAGATAGAAGGAATACGAAGAGGCTTCAAAGCGAGCGCGTCTCATCTAGCTACGAAAGAAGGACGAGGTGAGGTAGAGAAAGAGAAAAAAAAAATGCTAATGGGATTTTTTTTTCTTTTTTTTCCTCCCACAACCTGAGCCTGGTCATTAATTTAATGGAATGGAATAGCAGATTATGAGCAGTGAGGTAAAAGATCGAGCGTGAATATGGCAGCTCCTGCTTCCTGGAGGCGAACTCACCATGTTGACCTTGACGCCCTTCTTTGGCGTCTGCTTGGTGGTCAGGTTGAAGCCGAGCATCTTATTGGCCAGCTCTTGCACCACCACCGGGCTGGGAACACACGAAACTGGTTAGTCATTAAGACCATGTTATGAGGAAAAATAAAAAAATAAAAATCTTATAAAGGGTTAGAGTTAGGGAGGGAAGAGGAGAAAGAAAACAAAAACCCAAGAACAAAACAAAACAACAGAAGTTGTGCAACAGATGGAGGCCTGAGGGCCCGACATGGCTGAGAAAACCGAGCGAGACTGTGAGCGTGCAAAAAGCAGTTGACTGCGGGTTGTCAATTTTAAAGAAAGAGCGACAGAAAGAAAGAGAGAGAATGATAGAGCGAGCACGTTAGAGAGAAGACAGCGTGTCCAATCTTTCAGAGAAGGAGCTCACTCACTCTTTGGTTAAGTGCACTCCACCTTTCAGGCCGCTGTCAAACACCCCTTTGCCTCGGCCCCCTGCCAGGATCTGTGCCTTCAGAACGATTTCTTTAGCATCTGAGAAGAAATATGAGACAGACGTCGAGAGCGGTCATAAATAGGGAAGGAAAAGGCAGAAATACAAGCTCTCGGCATCGAGAAAACGGTCAGCGGTTTAAAAAGGTCTGAACAGGTGAAGTGGCGGCTCAGAAATGCGGGACGCTCAGGGGAACATGTACAAGCTTCGACTGACAGGCGATGGCGAGCCATCATCTAAACAACACGCACGACTCCGAGCCGGCAAAGTCCCTGCCACTCAACCCAAACTCAAAAAAGATGCAAAGCTGTGGACCAAAAATGAGCAGCACCCAACGCAACAAGGTGCGTACCGGATGTGTTTCCCAAAATGTCACGACGGGTCCTTAGATGGACTAACGACCTACTCAGGAACGTTGTATGACTCAATAAATGAAGAGCGGTCCAGAGCTGTCAAAGGGAACTTGTGACTCTGTGGTTTACATGGACATTTATTCATTTAGAGGACGCTAAATTTTTATCCAAAGCAACTTCACAAATGAGGAAATACAAGCGAAGCGAAAGATCAAGCGAAGAACAAGACAAGGAGTGCCAGAGTGTCATTTGGCTGTGGTGCAGGTGGTAGAGAGGGTTGTCCACTAATCGTAGGGTTGGGGGTTCGATTCCTGGCCCGGGTGACTCCACATGCCGAAGTGTCCTTGGGCAAGACACTGAGCCTCAAGTTGCTCTTTATGGCAAGTTAGCGCCTTGCATGGCAGCTCTGCTACCACTGGTGTGTGAGTGTGTGTGTGAATGACACACAGTGTAAAGCGCTTTGGATAAAAGCGCTATGCAAGTGCGCCGTTTACCGTTTACCATGATGATGATGAAAGTAAAGCAGCAGCAAGTCTTATTCATCCATTTTCACCAAACAGACGGTTATATCGTTAGTTGGTGTTTACACAAATATAGTTATCGTTATAGATCTTGTTCTCGTTATCGTGTTTGGTTTGAACGAGCCTTAATGCTAGCTATATTGAACATACACTGACAGTTTTTGTTTCACATTGTGAAATAAACATACAAAAACCTCTAAATATTCTCTGTTTACCATGGAATAAAGCGAGACCGCATGAGATGGGGGAAGGGGGTGGAGCTTCCATGTAGCATCTGTTAATATCGAAGATCTTTACAATGTCAGTTGGCTCATCTGTAGTTTTATTGTGGAGAACACGCCTGCTCTTCTGGTGTGTTTTGAGTCATGATATCATTATATCATACTAGTGTATGAAGTCTCCGAATGGATCCTTCCATCCCTTTTGGGCTGTTTCATGTTACCTACAAAAGTACAGCAGGCACTAAAAACACAAACGAACCTGTCTTCAGATCACTTTTGGTTTTATGCACCTGTATATCTGCCACCATCTTATATTTACTCTCGAACATCCTGCTGTGGATCTGATTCTGCACCTGTAATATCTGAAATCAGTGATATTCCTCACACCTGTCTTCTTCAGACCACAGTACTGCTACACAACATGTTTATTTATGAGCCTTAAAGCAGCAAGAGGAGCCTTTTATTGCTCATTTTAAACACCCAAATTTCACATCGGTGGGTTTTCAAAGCCATTGTTTTCTGTCCTAGCAGAGAAACATTCTGCATACTTACTAAGCGCTGACACTCACAGCATGACATACAGAAGACTATTAGTGCAGTTTATCAGCTAAATAGACTAACACTGCTAAACAAAGCAATTATATAGTGCATTATCTTAAAGGATATATGGCATCAAATATTCACATACCACTATATCGTATAGTAGATCATTTAAATGATATCATTTAGATTATAATATAGTCACAATTCAGCCCTCGAGCAGAAATATAGACATGGTAAATGACCTGCTAAAAAGTCAGTAATAATTTACCACCTGTTTGAAAATCTGATGTTTTTATTATCTAGGTGATGCAGCGTTCAAATATCATTCTGATGAAAAAAAATAATAAAAAAGTAGTAGAATCTGGAGTAAAATCCACATTTCCATAATAAAGTATCATTTTGACAGATGTGAGCTATTCGTGTCTGTTGAATTCTCGTGGCCGTTTGGTCAGAAGGTGTCGATTGATATTCTGATATTAAAATAAAAACACTGTAGCCATGACAACGCTTCAGACTGACATGTCCTACCTAACGAGCTAGACTAGCTTGTTATCTCGATTCGATTTATTATTATTATTATTATTATTATTATTTTGAAAATAAAACCTGGGGTGATTCTGGTGACGAGAAGCTATTTGCTGGAAATTAAGAGAATGTGAAGTGTAAATGCAGCCAAGTGGGACGTCACATCATGTCAACCAACTCGTGACTTTGTGACTTGGTCATTACATGTCAAATGTGCACTAGCAGTGTGAGAGCAGTCTGAAGGCCAATTCATGTTGGACATGTTGCATCAAGACGTCATTTACACTCGTGCACAGCAACGGTAGTTAGAGAAACCTGAGGAGGTGATGGTCTGCACTTATATAGTGCTTTTTAACCTGTGCCATTCTACAGAGTGTTTTACACTGGTTCTCATTCACCCTCACACACCAACAGTAGCAGAGCTGCCATTCAAGGTGCTAGCTTGCCAACGGGAGCAACTTGGGGTTCAGTGTTTTGCCCAAGGACACTTGGGCATGTGGAGTCACGTGAGCCAGGAATTGAATCACCTACCCTACGATTAGTGGACACCCCGCTCTACAACCTCAACCACAGCCACCCACAACAGGTGAATGGGAACAACAGGTGAGTGTGATTAGTAAACGGGAAAATTTTCTGAGAGGGGGTGTGGCCGAAAGGGGGCGTGATTATCAGCAAGGGATTCAGGTAGCTCAGGTAGGAACTAGGCTTATTCTAGAAATTCTTAAACATTAAAGATTTCATTTCTTTCCAGGGGGTATCACAAGAAATGTCGTTTTATCGCCTCATAACTGATAACCAGATGTTGTTTTTTAGCACTGGAGATGTGCAGCTCTTCTCCTGAGAGCAGCTTGTACAGAAACTCAGCTGACGCATGTCCGACGTGGACTGACTGACGTCTTGAAGTGACGCTTGACGTGACCTTTGACATTCTTTGTGTGATTCTTACGCGACGCAGCTAGTGTGAATTCATTCAGTGTAATTGGTGTTTGTAATCGGTGTAAGTTTACTCTTGCTCGCTTATGTTTTATGACTGATTTTATGAAAACATTCATGAATATATTGATTTATATATTGGCCAAAAGATAAATAAATATCTGATTGATTTATTTCATATATAAGGAATCATAACCTTTACCATGTAGGTCAAAATGCTAACGGTCCAATCAAACTTAAGCGTAAACATAATGAGGCGCCGCTAAACGAAACCAGAAACGTGAATGACATGGCTTCATGCAGGAAATGTCTGCAGAATTATAGGCTAAGAACTACAAGACCTGCATGAGCAAGAACAAACATTCTGTTTCCCCCCCGAAAGATTCAACAATGTCACGAATGAACTTCTTACCTTTTATGAGCAATGATTTATGTCTGGTGACATTTTTAGGCAAAGTACTTGTTAAGCATTATGATAAGTGTCAGAAGATGAAGTATACTACCAGGAGAAGAGTGGCAGTTCTCCCAACACCCGTACTCTCTTCAAAACCTTCTCTTCTCTTTCCCTCTCCTCCACCTTCCCCTACCTCTTTCACTGCACATGACTTTGCCACTTTCTTTTCCAGCAAGGTTACACCAATCAGGAACCAGTCCTCAACCCCAGACACACAAGTACCAGCTCCTCCACCATGTAACTCTCAGCTGGCCTCGTTGGCCCCTTGGTTAATATGAGCAAAGAAGGATATGTGTTTATAAAAATTCTCTGCTCTCATGGATATCAAACAATTGCAAACACAACACAGGTTTATCCTTTGTTCAATATAGGTTTGCACCAATTATTGGCACCCATTTAGTCAATGCTTTGTGCTACCTCCCTTTGCCAAGATAACAGCTCCGAGTCTTCTCCTGTAATACCTGATGAGGTTGGAGAATACATGGTGAGGGATCTGAGAGCGTTTCTCCATACTGAATCTCTCAAGATCCTTCACATTTCAAGGTCCATGCTGGTCAAGGGTGTAACCATGGTATGGACATTGGGGGGGTCCAAGCT
>JAOUWY010000001.1:6892779-6902784 GCA_025728095.1 Prietella phreatophila | reverse complement strand
GATTCTCAAGGCGCTGGGAGCTTCGGAAAGTGTTTTTTCTACCAAACTCATATAATTCAATGCGTGACATACTCCAGCCTTGGACTTAGGCAAAAGAGAGAGAAAATCGGAGAGAGAAAGAGAGCGAGAGAGTGGGGATTTGAATAAAGACAGAGGCAAAGACAGTAAGAAATGTAGATTTTTTTTTATGCAAACACAAGCCCAAGTCCATTTTTTTCCTCCCAAGACCCCCCATGTGTGTGTCCTTTTTTTCAAATTCAGCAGCTCCTGAAGGTAAAAATGTTGGCAAGTCTCCCGCCTGCCCTGCAGCCACGGGCTGCCCCTCTCCTGGCATTTACGCAGATGAAAAACACACTGTTTTCCCTAATTCCATCACATCTGCACGGGGTGAGCTCACAGCCTGCGGTTACAGTCAAGGTGAGAAACGTACAGTGTGACCTTCCTTACCTTCTTTTCACACTCGCACTCAGTTCTGGGAACGAGACGCAGGTCGCAGGTTCACGGCTGCTTCTTCGAAAAGGAAAAGCCGGGCCAGGGATTTCCACGTGTGAAGCAGATGGATATAAAGGGATGGATATAAAGGAGCTACAGTATGATTATAGACTGGATTTAGGATACTACCCTGAGTAAATTGCTCCAGAAGTGTTGCTTTTTAAATGTTGTTTATATTCCATTGCTCTGCATTTTAAACTCGGCAAATACTTGCTTTCAGTCCCTGGAGTGTCTCTATACTAAAAAAATATATCATTTTTAAATGGAACGAAACCTTTTTTCACACATCATAATAAAAACAGAATCTTTACCAGCATGCCAATTCAGACAGGATCTTTATTACCTGGAGTTATTTCTCCCAGTCACAAAACACAACGAAGTCTTTCCAGAGTACTGTGCTGATGCAGGACCAAACTCAGAGATTTGTATTTACACCAGTATTTACATCAAGGAGCTAAGATGGCGCATAAACTTGTATGCTCAGAATTTATGTATGCTCAGCCATAACTGTCTACAATCGTGTAGGTCGTCCTTGTGCAGCGAAAACGGCTCTGACTCGTCAAGGCATGGACTCCACAAGACCTCTGATGGTGTGCTGTGGTATCTGGCACCGAGACTTTAGCAGCAGATCTTTTAAGTCCTGAAAGTAACGAGCTGGGGCCTCCACGGATCAGACTTGTTTGTCCAGGACATCCCACAGACGCTCGATCGGATTGAGATCTGGAGAACATGGAGGCTGAGTCAGCACCTTGAAGTCTTTGTCAGGTCTGTCAAACAGTTCCTGAACTATTTTTGCAGTGTGTCAGGATGCAGTATCCTGCTGAAAGAGCCAACTGTGATTAGGGAATACCGTTACCATGACGGCGTGTACTCGGTCTGCAGTAATGTTTAGATAGGTGGTACGTGTCAAAGTAGCATCGACATGAATGCCAGGACCCAAGGTTTCCCAGCAGAACATTCCCAGAGTGTCACACTGCCTCCGCCAGCTTGCCTTCTTCCCTTAATGCATCCTGGAACCATGTTTTCCCCTGGTAAGCGATGCACATGCACCCGGTCTCAACATGACGTAAAAGAGCACCTGATTCATAAGACCAGGCCTTCTTCTTCCATCACTCCATGTTTCAGTTCTCATGCTCATGATTTCTCAGTTTCTCAAAATCGGTCTGTAAGTTTGAATCCCGAAAATCATTATCTCGTTCCACAAATGTTCCCACTCTTATCAAATGAAAACAGAATTATAGGCACAAGTATTTTCTGCCCCCAACCCTTAGCAGCTGAGGAAGATCATGGGATCTCGTGGGATCATCAGCGCTTGCTTTCACTGAGATATGCAAAGCATCAAGCTGTTGCTGAGATTTCGCCTTGTGTCCTGTTTCGAGTAGCCCTGAAATTGCAAATCAAATCAACTGCTGTTTCTTTAACTTCAGCTCATGTTGTGATGTCATATTTATTGCCTAATAATGTTTTGCGAAACAATTTAATATCAGCACTCGAACATGAACTGGTTAAGAGTTCTCCTGGAGAGGGCGCAATCACACCACACCCAATTCAGCAAGCTCCTTAAATAACACGCCACTCATAAAACAGGTGTGGGTGTGTATAAAAAAGTGTGACACACACGCACACACCCACATCTGCTTCCTCTTCGTGTCCTACTGGTGTCCTTTCTCAAACTGAGCTCCCTCGCGCCATCATAATTGAAAATGAGAAATTTACCGTTCCATAATTAAACACTAACCTCTGAACCCCGGGGAGCCCAGAGCTGAATATTAACTGTGGGCTCCAGTGTGTGGGTTTCAGAAATACAAAACACGCCCAACACAAAAAACACACCGACGTTAGGGTATAACACACCTTGACGTGCTGGTAATTAGCGTCCCGCCCGAGTCGTTAAAAGATGCCGCCGATTTCACAGCCGTATTTCCACAGCGCATAAAGTCAAAGAACTGGCTCATTTGTTTTTAATTAATTATCAGATGAAGGTATTAGGAGTCACTGGGCGAGACGATGCATGCTCGGGTTTAACGTTCGTTCCTGACCTCTGGGCTGCATGTGGAAAATAATTATGCAGGTTATTACTATGGGCTTAATGGGAGAGAGAGAGAGAGAGAGAGAGAGAGAGAGAGATCATATCTTAGCTCATCTCATTTGCACCATTTACATTTTTATAAATGCTATACACTACGAAGTCATTTGTGTGTGTGTGTGTGTGTGTGTGTGTGTGTGTGTGTGTGTGTGTGTTTGTGTGTTTGTGTATTAGAGATCAAGGGGATGTTTTTTCATTTCACCGAAAGGGAAAGGACACAGAATGTAAGGCTTAAAGTGTGCTATGAGGCAGGACACAAGTTTGTAAAACCAAAAATCATACCCTATGTCCGTAGCATGAGGGCAGGGCTATGTTACAAAAAAAAGTCCTGAACAAATCTGGAGCTTAACAATGCAACATGGACAATAAGACACGGACAAAGGACTAACACGGAACAGGTGAACACCATAAGGTAACAAATCAATTACGGGACGCAAAAAGCACACGGGGAACTTGAAACCACGGGGGGTGGGGGGATTTGTAAACATTTTGTCCTGTGAGCTAATCGAAAGCAAAATGGCCGAGTATTTCTTATTTTTGTCCTGTGTGTTGCCGTTTGGCTATTAGCTATTTAGGCATCTTTTAGCTGTTCAAGCTGTTTTGTGTTCCTTTTTATGCAGATTTTCTTGAAAATTCCCTTGTGTGTATACTTTCATTATATCATTAGCATGAGTCTGTCGTGTCCACCAACATACACTAGTGCTACAGTATATTTTGTGGTATCATTTTAGTTTTTCTTGTACGCAACGTTGGCGATGTTGTTTAGGGCTTTGGGTTGTGAGCTCAGATCGCAGCATCACCAAGCTGCCATGTTTGTGTCCTAGAGCAGGAGTTTGAATATTTAAAACTTGTAATGATTTCTATTCTCACTGTCCCATGCCACCAAGAAGAGGGTTCCTTTCTGAGTCTGGTTCCTGTCGATGTTTCTTCCTCATGTTGTCTTGGGGATTTTTCCTCGCTTGAGCTGATATCTACATCGAGATTCCTGTAAAGCTGTTCTTTGTGTCAAGAAATTGAATCGAACTCAGAAGGCATCAGGAGGCAAGGTGGACGTATTTCATTTAGGATCGAGCTCGGGTAAACGCTGATGATTGACGGCGTGTCGTTCCCACACGGCGTCGGGTTCAGGGTTCGTCAGGAAGAGAGAGAAGCCCACGCCCACGTCTCTCACCACAGCCAGCAAATTTAGTTGCTAGATAACGGATGGCCCACGTCTCGGATTCAGAGCTCCAGAGCCGCCGTGGATGGAAGCCGATGATTCCAAGTTGAGATTTATGGAGATCGAGACGGTTTTCTAGCTGCTGTATAAATAAATAATGCATGAGCAGTTCACCAGCTCGAAACGCACACACTAGAGTTTTAACAGATCGATGATCCTACATTTCAGATAAATTATTACTTTAAACTCTTTAAGATCTCTCAGTGCTTATACACAGCGCTGTTGAATTGTGGATGCGGACCGGTCAGACGGTGATGATGCACTCTTTCCCTTCGATGCATGCTGTTACGGGAAACTCATCAACGTCAAGCTGGGAAGCGCAATCTGCTGACTCACTGTGTAGCAAATGTGTAGCTTTAAACCTGAAAACTCCCCCAATAAAGAGCGTTCCGGAGAACATCGGGACTGCTGAGATCAGATTAGTGAAGAGTTTTCACCGAGTCTGACATCAGTAGTCGATAGTGCGCTCGGCGTGTTTAATATAAAAGAAAGTCCTGGGCGATCGCTTGGCGCTCCGCTCCGAAGGCAGCCCGTTTAATTAAAGTTTTCCGATAGCCGTCAGGACACGCCGCATCCTCATTAGTGTCGCATGTTCATCAATAGTTTCCTGATTAAAACACACAGGCTGCTCTCCTGTCCCCTCGCTGAGCCACCGGCAGCCGAGCCGAGACTCTCGGTGACGAGCGAGCAGGCGAACTAATATCATCTGCTCATGATTAATGCGGATGCGGCGTTTAAAACCTCGCACTGAAAATCTCCTCTAGATATTTAGCGGATTCATCGAGCATTCCGTTTACACGTCGGAATGAAAGCACAGCCGCCACGGGCAGTGTTATCGCCACGCGCCATGATTCGGAAAAGCTGACTGTTAGCTGAGAAACCAGGCCCCCACCCCGTATTTTCTCCTTAATTAATTCTGGGCCAGTTCTTAACTCACCCTTATCATACGACAGATACCACCCACAGCAAGTGAAGGCTGACACGCGTATAGACACGTCCTAGACGTATAAAACAAGCCAGCGGACGAAAGCGCTGTCTGCCCTCTTCCACATACACGAGCTCACAGACACAACCATCGGCTAGTGTCACTGTGATTGACGGGGCGGAGAGAGAGAGTATGCCCCTCCCATCCAGACAGCACGGACAATTTTGCTCTCTCGGACTCCCATGCAATTAGTAAATGAGATCTCAGTCTAATCATATCATGATAATAGCATCCGCATTCCGATTTTTGCTTTGATACTTTTAAACTTTCTATATCCTTACTCAAAGCCCTAGCCTCAACCTTCAAAGTGTTTAATATAAATTGATCGAGGATAATGAAGCATATCCCTGTGTAGTGTGTGTGTGTGTGTGTGTTGATAAAGTTTCATGATGAAGGTGTGACAGCTTCCTCCTCGCACCAGCTTCCCACCGAGAGCCCGAGAGGCAAAAGGATGAACCGATGACCGGGCAAGCGAGAAACGAAGGGAGAGAACTCGGGAGGAAAAAAAAAACGAATGCCTGATGAGATCCCGCTGCTTTGTGAGTGAAAGGACAGGAGGCTGATTAATTAAATTTCAGAAAGTCTCGACATTTGGTTCAGGAAAACAAAGCGCGTGGTGCATCTGTTTCTCCTGCAATAACGAGAGTGACAATAACGACAGGCTGAATCTGAGAGATAGCACGTCTCGTCCCACTCCAGTCAAAGATGTTTAAAAGACGACTTCTTTTTTTTTTTTATTGCACGCCTCTTTGAGACGTTCCTTAAACCACCCCACCCATGTGTTCCCATGCCATCATGAACAAAGCGCACAGACAGACAGGTGAAATGCGTCTCGATGGGAGCAAACCCGAGCAGCTCAGGACACCATCTGTCCCACACGCGACTGTTTTTGAAGACGTCACACAAAACCAGATTACGGGTCTAGAACATCTGGCGCATCAGCGGCGTAATTGTGTTTTCCAAGAATTAATTTGTACCGGTGTCGTCGAATTAAGACGAGGGGAAGTTTAGCGTTCGGGAAGTTCGGTGATGAGATTAAATACACAGAACCGTCCTTTTAATAGGCTGTAGCGCTGCCTCGGCCAGTACTCAGACTCACCCATCACGCAGTAAAAACACTTTAAGACGTGATGGTGCAGGAAAATAATCAACACTTGGTCGGTGCGATAAGTTTACGATAAGTTTACGCTCACGTCCCGAAGATTTGAATTCCTCTAATCGGTCCCACATTCAGCAAAAGTGCTCTCCGACGCATGTGCGTCGAACACGAGTGCAGCTAAGAGGTCTGTTTTCCAACAAACGTCACTGCGAAAGAGCCTGCAAAACAATTTTGTGCGATTGCAATTTCGCCAATTCACACAGTTTTGTAAAAAAAAAAAAAAAATTTTAATAAATAAACCTTTTTAAAAACTCTAATTTTGAGAAAGCCACAGCGAAATCAAACATTTTTGGCTGCAACAATCGCAAAAAATAAAAAATCAGAAATCCAATATGGACTCTCCCATCCTGCGGCCCTGTGAGGTGCCCTCGGGCAGTGGTGGATTGGCAGTTAAATCTCTGGGTTAGTTATTGGAAGGTTGGGGGTTCAAGCCCCAGCACTGCCAAGCTACCACTGTTGGGCCCTTGAGCAAGGCCCTTAACCCGCTCTGCTCCAAGGGGCGCTGTATCATAGCTGACCCTGCACTCGGACCCCAGCTTCCTAACATGCTGGGGTATGCGAAGAAAAGAATTTCACTGCATATGTATATGTGATCAATAAAGACTCATTATCATTATCCAGTGATTTCCCAACCACTATATTAACTACACTATTGTATGTTTATCCATTTATAGTTACATTTAATGTTGCAGAATGTCCAGGAAACAGGCATTCCCTCCCTCACCAACCTCCTATTTTTTTTTCTCCCAATTTGAAAAGCATACATTCCTCCATCTCGTGCAAGAACACCTACTGGCAGTTACGAAGCATTGATACTGGAGACTCCTTCCATAAACCTTACGTTAGCTCCTCCTTACAGAAGACTCGGCATGTACTGTAAAAGGTCGCTGTGAACGAGTTACGTCAATGCGATCGACGTGTCCGGTTTTGTTAGCTATGATGATGATGAGGGTGTACAGATGTTTGCATTCGACCGAACATTTCAATATCGACCTTGTCCCATCCGTCTTGATGTTTTCACAGACAAAGTGACGTGAGTACTGATGTCAAGACTGAACACCCACTCGTGTGCTAGCGAATGCCGGTGTATTCGTGACCCCGGTGGAACGGACGTGAGGAATCTGTGTGAGGAAATGTATTTACTTTACAATAACGTTCCTCTGGTGTTCCGTTATAACGTTAGCCGTATGGTGCGCTAATCTGTTCATTCCGCTGTAGCGGGGAAAGCAAACATGTCTCCTACAGTGGCTTTGCATCCTAATGTAGCTGAAGTGTCCTTAATTATAGTCATCAGTAAATTGTTCCCCTGCCTTGGTTATAAACACACAAGCATTCTCCTGAGGGCGTTTAGACTGAGGCAGACTTGTGCTGTAAAATGCCAGTTTCAAATAAATTATAACCCCCAGCCAGCTGAGGTAGGAAGTAACGAGGCGTTTTACGGACAACGAGAGACATTTACAGAGACGGAAAGTTGATTTATTTTCTTTAAAAAGCATCTCCTGGTGTGATTAGTCATTCCGTCATAAAAAAAAACAAAAAAACCACAAAAACAAATCGAAATGAAGGTCTTCAATAAGTTACAGCTTTACCTTTGACACTGGAGACTCCTTCCTTCTCCTTACCGGGAACTAAACCGTATCAAAGGTTACACAGGTTTTTAATCTGTGATTGTGGAGCGTCCCTGCGAGCGAGCCGTTACTATAGAAACGATAACGTGATTATTACGAGTGCGTCGATATAACCCCGTGATTTGCGGCTGCACCGCTGGCCGAGCTGTCGTTACGGAGAAGTAACCTACGCCACGATTCGGACAGATCAGATTTGAGGATTCAAAAGCAGAAACATCGGTTCTATTCAGCTTGAACCCTTTTTTGTTTTTAAAGTTTGAACTGCGGATGGTTTCCGGATCGACTCGAGCAGCCGTGTCCTCATCTCCAAGATCATCTCCGATCCAGTGAGGCATCCTGACGGCGTCTCCGGCAGGTCCTGGTTACCGAGCACGTCTCGCTGTGTCACCGCCGACCACGAGCCGGTTTTTCATACCGTCCTTTAGCAGGGTTGGACTCCGTGTCTCTGTGTTCGGATCTGTAGCGCATCGAGTTCATCTGCGAACCCTGACCTTGAGTAATGAGGCCGCGTCTGTGAGACAATCCGGCACGCTCCGACATGACAGGGTTCAGACGGGTCAGATCTCGCTCTCTCGACTAACGAGAGAGAGAGAGAGAGAGAGAGAGAGAGAGAGAGAGAGAGAGAGAGAACCGTCTCACAAACAGGTGAGTGAGTCAACAGAGAGAACCCAGTACTCACCTGAGAGTAGAGAACTGATTGTCTTCAGAGAGAGAGAGAGAGAGAGAGAGAGAGAGAGAGATCACTTTATACCTTATTTATATGTGCACTGTGAGCGAATTTTTGTGTAAAACAAAGTGTTGTTTTTGTCTCAATTTGGTCGCAGCAGCAGAAGAGCTTATTAGTACATTACACTAATCGCTAATCGCAGCTCCGCTCATGATAACGTGAATAAACGGGCTTTTAACCAATCATCTCTACCGAGACCTGCGCGAGGACAAACACCTGGGCTTCATTAGCATGCCAGCAGAATCCTCACACACTCTGATGTGTAGCCACATGATTTCATGGTCCAGCTCAAATTTTGAGGTGCGCGTCTCGCAGACAGATTAGGGGTGTCAAGTTTGCATTTAATCTACTCCAGAGCAGCGCCGTTAAAACAGCGGAAAGAGAAACGCCTCGGGTAGTGTAGCAAGGATCGCTTATTTGTTAGGCTTGTCATTAGTGCTCTCTCTCTCTCTCTCTCTCTCTCTATCTCTCTCTCTCTCTCTCTCTCTCGTAGTTCAGTTACTTGGCACAGGAATAGTAAACACCGACTCATTTTCTAGTGGGTTAGGATGCACATGTAATCCCCATAACTGTAAGTAAATCGTCTTCCAGGATTTTACATGTGTAGGACACGCCGAGTCCATTATCCGGTTATCGCTCAGCATTTAGCATTTAGCATCTCCGTTATTCCACAATGCACTGCTGAACAATAGGACGTGGGTTATTAACATGAACATCCGAGTGCCCCAGACTGATCAAAATCGGTCTTTCTGAGCTTTTTGTGCCTTGTGTCACGGACGCTAATACGACATTAACGTATAAGTTGGGGGGTGGGGGGCTATATAGCTAACGTCCCGCCCCTCTGAGGCGGGTATTACTCCACAGTAGTAGCTCGTTAGCAGTAAAAGTGGTGTGTCATGTCACGGCTAAACGAGCGACTCTGTTTCCCAGAATGCACCGCAGATGACAAACATGGCTGACAACTACAGCTTCCAAAAGCATGCTAGGTTGCTGTAGTCGGTTGTTTACCAAGCTTTGCTAGCGTGTTGTTTTTCTGGTTATGATTCTTCACCTTGGTTTCTGCCTTACCTGCTCTTTGTTGTTGTTGTTGTTGTTGCCTTACTCTCTGGATTATATGCTCTCCAGTAAAGCTCTTAACTGCGATTGTATCCGTCCTCAATCCTCATCACGTGACACTAGGTGTGTTTTTGGCAGCTAAGCAGCCATTTCATGAGGATTTTAGATATTTTCCTCATGAACCTGTTTGTGGTGGCATTTGTTTTCATTTTTAAAAATAGTTATTTAACATTGAATCTAGAAAAACCAGACCAACGACGTGGTGATGTGTTGAGCCACATCAGGCAACAGTATCTCCTTTTATAAGGCTTCTTTGCTGCATTTTAAATAAAGTTAAATTGATTATTGTTGATTTTTTTCTTTTTTTGAACACCGAGTTAGCAAATGTGGTTAACTCGCATCCAGTGAATGACGTTAAGGATATTGTAAAGATTGACGTAAAATGTTTTTTACTGAATGATTCACTTTCAGTCTACGAGGTTGTATTTTCAGTGACCTCGTCGGTCAGTAACACGGACGTGTCGTGTCAAAGCGAGGGTCGGGAAATTCACCGAAATCACTTTGTTTTCTTAAGTTAATCAACGGTGATTTTGTGCTGGAGATCTGAGGAGAGAGAGAGAGAGAGAGAGAGGGAGAGAGAGAGAGAGAGGGAG
>JAOUWY010000001.1:6858322-6868573 GCA_025728095.1 Prietella phreatophila | reverse complement strand
GTGTGTGTGTGTGTGTGTGTGTGTGTGTGTGTGTGTGTGTGTGTGTGTGTGTGTGTGTGTGTGTGTGCATGCGCATGCAGAAATACTGTTTCGTTCAATGAGAGAAAACTGCGAACATGGCTAACACTCATGCTACCACTCTTCGTTTCATTAATACGTTTCCCTCAGTCTCTCGCTCACGTTCCCTCTCCTGCTTCGCTGGTACGGGTTTTCCTCACGTGTCCATTACCCTGTCTTTAGCACGTAAATTATAACGCGGTTAAAAAACCCCCACAAAGATTTACATGTCGTCCAGCTGATCGTTATTCCACACACGACCTCTTTGTTTATTAGGAGGATTAGGTGTTCGGTGAGTGCAATCGAACGGACAAGACTCTCGTCCTAACAAGTCGACGCGATCGCTCTCGGGTCATGCATTTCACCCTTGTGATTCCACACACACACACACACACACACACACACACACACACACACACACACACAGACGAGAAGGCCTGTCTGAGCATGCTCATTAGTCGTAGGCGACTGTGACGAGAGCCCAGTGTCACTGAACGAGCAGCTTATCAAGCTCCAGCTGCCACAACCAGCAGAGATTAATGCAGCATAACGACGCTCGGGCCAGAGCAAGGTCTCCGAGAGGAGTTTCAGGCCGGGGCTCCACTCATTAATAACGCTCCGTCTTCGGTAAAGCGCAGTGACACCACCGCTGACCTTCAGCGCCACACTGGAGCCATTAAACAACATCTTCTCTCACTTTAAAAGCAGTCCGTTTCCATAACTGCAAAGACTTTACAGAATCAATCAGCTCATTACAGGAACTTTTTCCCGGTGCAGGAGATAAGGGCAGGGGAAAAAAAGAAAGAAAAGAAGAAACAAAGGAATAAAAACTCAAGCTTGAGTTCAAATAAAGATGAGACAAAGTTCTTGGAGCGCCTCCAGGGCACAAAGCAGTAGTGGCAAGTTCATTCTTTACTCCGTCGCTCAGGAGGACAGTGATGTGAAGCGGGGGAGGGGGTGGGCGTGGTGAAGGGGGGGTGGGGTGTTTAAGAGAGGCCAACCAGGGGAAGCGGCTCTGACGTATCGATCCCCGACCACCGGCACTGTAAATTAACACCTGCAGGAGAAAGCATGAAAATTTAAAGCGTAATTGCTTTGTACTCTTTATCTGAGCTGGAATCGATCGATCGGCGCGAGCGGCGAAGGGAGGATTCGCGAGGGCCGGCGAAAGAGCGGCGGAAACAGTAAAACCTCAATCACTCGGACTGAATGAAATTAAATCCAGTCAAGTGTCACAGAGGACTTGTTTTTTTTTTGTCCTGTCGAGACAGTGGGCCTCGTTTATCAAGCCGGATACGGCGGACTTCTTCGTAAATCGTCGATGCGAGCGTTTATGAAAATCCTGTGCTGTCGAGCGTGTGTAAATTTACGCACAAAAAGACTAAAGAATATAAACCTCGACGTAATCAGCTGCGAATCATAGAACCTGACCGTGCTTTTGTGATATCTAGCCTTGACCGTCATCGTTCGTTTCATGCTCGCAGCGGTCTGCGCACGTGACCTTTTACAGGCGTTTGTGGGATTCGCTGCATCCGCACGTCATCGTCAACATTATATGCGAAGAACATCGCGAAAGCGTGCGGAAACTTTTCCAAATCCAGCGTCGGAACGTCTGCAAAACAAGCCGTAAAGCTTCAACCCCTCTGTCCTGAAGATGCAGCTTCACACTAGAGACTCCTACCATGAACATGAATAAATTCACCGGAAACGTCAGCGTCTCAGTCTTCACAGGAGCGTCTCAGTGCAAGCGATGACTATGGAAACGATAATTTATTCGCGGAAGAGCGATCAAGTTGCTTTGCAGTCAGATTCAATCCAATACACCGCTGCTACTGGAGGAGATGATGACATCATCACGTCATCATCTAGCGCTTTCGCCCGACACCGTGACCTCATTACCGACCCAGGCGTTGTCCATCATTAGGATCAATGTTTAATTACCCGGCCTGTTGTTGTTCCAGGTGTATGTCCGGTGTTCACATTACGTCTTTACTTCATGCTTAGTGACTCAGAACATGAGCATAAATCCACAGCTAATCAAGACTCGTCGACAAGGTGACTTTGCCAGGGCGCGGTGATGGAGACCGGAGTGAGCCCGGCGCTCCCAGCGGAACACAGCGTCCCCGTGACTTCTTACTCGGGCTCTAGACAGAGCTGCGCTTTCCATACCGATCGAGACTGAAATGCAGAACTCACGATAAGAAGAATTCAGACAGCTGTTAACAGAATAACAAATTCAACCTAGAAAGAAATCAGCGTTATTACCACGGCCCTGCTTCCTCTTATCCTTCCGTCCTCGTTTCCGGTTTCTTCTACAGTTCATTCTAACGAGATTATGTCCTTTTATCCATGAAATAAGGATAAAAATCATACCAAACACACCCGAAAATCACTCCTCGACAAATAAACTGACTGTTTATTTTTATTTTTTATTTTTCTTTGCCTTTGTTTATTTATTCATTTCATGTGATTCATTTTCATGTGATTCATATTCATGCATATGATTCATTTTCATGTGATTCATTTTCATGTGATTCATATTCATGCATATGATTCATTTTCATGTGATTCATTTTCATGTGATTCATATTCATGCATATGATACATTTACATGCAATACATTTTGATGTGGTTCATTTTCATGTGGTTCATGTGATTCATTTTTATGTGATTCATTTCATATTCATGCATATGATTCATTTACATGCAATTACATGCAACTGACTGTTTATTAATGTAATCTGTAGAAATGTATTCGTAAATAAGGTTTTATAGCAAATAAAATCCGTTTGTGAAATACTAATAAGGCTATAGCTGATCATGTACTGATTTTAGCAAACAAATGGGCGTCTTTTAAACCAAACCAATGTAAAAGCACGTTCCTAACATGGCTCATTTGCATGTAGTGACGCCCACAAAACTCCATAAAAGGTCAAGTGCACAGACAGCTGGGAGCATGAAATGAACGATCTGGGGAATTGTTTTAATTTACTACTATTGGCAATAAACGTATTTCATCATACAGAATCTAATAAATAAATACATAATAAAATGTGAGCGCTTCTATCTGCCGAGGCGTTTGTTTACTGTTTATGGCTCCGCACCGGTCCGTCCTCCGTTTATACTGAACCATTTCCTCTGTCATAAATGAATGAGTTTTATTCGTCTTAATTTCTGGGTTTGTGTTGGCTCGCTTTCTTTCTTTCTTTTTTTATATTCTTTATGCAGAGACGACCTGCATGGATAGCAGACAGGTGTGTTTCTAGAGTTTGACCACTACAGGGGCACAGCCCCTCCCGAAGAATTACAAAAGTACTTTGAAATGTGTATGGGGGTCTTATTATTATTTGGGGGAAATTATTTCATTTTAGTTTTTTATTTTTAAAATGTTCGCAAAAACAGCACCAAACCATTCGTCTTTGGTGCCTTTTGGGAGAAGTATTTATTCATTGATTTATACATTTTTTTCTTTAATCCTATTATGTCGCAAGCATTAATGTAAGGCTGCTTTGACATTTTCGCCCCATCTGGGTAATTTGTCGACGTTGTGGTCGTAGATTAATTTCCAGGTTATAAAAGATTTATTCGAGGAGGAGTGAAATGAAATTCTGCAGTGAAATGTAGATCATTCAAATGCAACGTTTGTCCCTGCTGTGTGCTTCCCCTCACCTGACTGATGATGCTCACCTCTTCCCTCTTCCACCGCTTGGTATCAAATAAGTTCGTACATCGATCTGGATTAATAAACATAAGCTAAGTAGTACTAAGAAGAATCCTCTTTGCAAACAGAACAGCGAGCACATAAAACTAAATCACTTCAATCAGTTTTCATGGCTCATTCAATTGAAGGAAATAATAACGTTCAATGAATAGGAAAGCCTATTTTCAGATGCATCTACTGTAATCTAGCTCATCAGACACTCAGTACGTTTACACGGACAACAATAATCCGATATGAACCCAATTAAGACGATACTCTGATTAAGAAACGTGCATGTAAACGGCGATTATTGACCTTAATCCGATTAAAGTCATACTCGAAATAAACACCGATGGAATTAAGACGTGTGGAGTATTCCTGTTTTAGTCGCGTTACAGACATGTACACACCGTGTGAGAGTTTTCACCACGTCGTGCAGCAGGACACGTACACACATGGCAGCACTCATCCGTTTGACGGCGAACAAGAGAGCACGGCTGCGTCCCAAACCGCGTGCTTACCTACTACATAGAAATACATGTATTACTATATACAATATAGTACACGGTTTGGGACGCAGCCCATGGTTTCAAGCAGTCGTCTATTCACACGTACAGCACAACAAATAATTAACCGCACTTGAAGCGTTTGTAAAATTTAAAATGAAAACACCCAAAGCTGAATACGGTCCCATAAGGAAGACCAACTGTACGTCGATACGTGAAATTCCGGAGGGAACGTCGGACGGCGTGGCGTGGGGATGTAATGACGTGTGCCGTTAATCCATCTCTGTTCTATAACATGTTAAACAGGAACATGAAAGGAGTGGTCTAAAATATTCTACTCATGTAAACACCTTAATCAGAATATCGTCTTATTCAGAATAAGGTCGATAATTAGATTACTGCTGTCTGTGCAAACGTAGTCATTGATTTTTCAGGAACATTTTAGGGTCTAGTGACGCCCCTGGTACCAGATTTGTTGTGCACGCTGGTGCTGGAATGAAATTGGGCGTTTATTACTGATATTTTCCATAACATTACAATGTAGTCTCTCAGATCAATTCTGACATGTGCATTCATACTAATACCCAGACCGTACAGGATCTCACAGAGGTTTTTTTTTGTGTGTGTGTGTGCGTGATTTTGCTGCTGATCGAATACCATCAGATTCAGGGTGGCCAGTGATATTTTACTGGTGGAACCCTGAACTCTTGAAAAATAGTTTGGTGGTGTTTCATTCTCTCTTCCTGGCTTTTTTCAAATTCAGTATGGTTCCTTTGCTGAACGATGAGCAAGAACGATTTCTTGGCTGGAACGGGAACCATGCTCATTCATAACACTTCCTCCACTGCAACCAGTCCAACACCGCAGTGCCACAAAGACTGCTGACTGGGCCATGCAGCTCTGAAACCCCCATGAGTCCTGACCTGCTCCAATAATCCATTTCCTCTCTCTCTCACACTCTCACTCGCCTGGGGAACAATGACACTACAAAAAACTGGATGATGCGAAGTTGCTGATGTTACGACTTTATGATAGCAGGTGACCCAGAAGGAGGGGGTCTGATGGCCAGGAAGGTGTTGGAGGGACATGGAAACAAAAGAAACGTGGCTCGTCTCCAGGCTTGGAAGGTCACGCCGACTGGATGTGGCTGAGAGCCAGACAGATAATGCTCTTGGAGCAGGAGCACTGACCTCAGGACCCATCACACGACTGCCCATCAGAGACAGAGAGAGAGAGAGAGAGAGAGTGAGTGAGTGAGAGTGAGTGAGAGAGAGTGGAAAGTCCATCTGCCAAGATAGGTCAAAGCCTGCTGCCTCGACCACGAAAACATTTACTCTCGGCTGCGTCGTCACGTCCAGGAACCTCAAGCGCCATATCTCCTGAGTAGCATCCTGAAGTCTGCTACAGACACCTCGTCTCGGTTTGTCTGAACAAAATGAAATTCATTTCTCAAACACAATGGTGTTGTTGTTGTTTTTTTAATTCTGTAAGTAAGAAATTGATTATGCCATTACGGCAGTAATACATAATTCATAGACGAGTGCACTAATTGGATCAGTAGCAGATGTTCGTCATTAACATGGTGTGAATGAAGGAACGAACGAGTTTGTGGTGTTTGACTTCTCATATTGAAGATAATTATGAGGCGATGAGGGGAAAAGCAAGAACGAATCTCTGGCAAATGAAGGCAGAAACAAACACAAAGACAAACGACAAATCTGAGATCAAATTGCGATCCTCCTCGTCCTCCTCCTCCTTTTCCTTCCCTCAATCATAGACATAACAACAACCTTATTTTAATAACGCGAGCTCTCACCGCTACTCATCATGTCACCCATAAACCCCGATCACATGACTGTAGGTGTTTGTTTACGGCACGGATTTTCATCTCGTACAGCGCGAGCTTCGTCGACATCGGTGCGAGACCGTGGGCGTCGTTCATCTTCCACACAAACACCCCATCATTTTTCACACCTCCCGCACTGTGGCACACTTTTAATCTGAGTTCTTCTTCCCAGTCACTCCGGCTCGCTCTCATTCCCACAGGATTGATTCCTGCTCCACCCCCCCATCCAATCCCCCCACCATCAGCAGCAATACTTTTTCAATTTCCGATAGACAATTGGACATCAAAGAATTCGAGTGCGTGTCCTGTGCTAACCGTTAATGAAAAACCTGTTTGCACAAGATATCTTCCCTCAGAGCTGCAAAACAGTAAATATGGAATAAGGCAGCGTGTTATGGAGCAGAAGATTTCATCTAGAGTTGTTGCTTGGTGTTACAGAACTATTTTCTCTCTACCGGTTGTTGTAGAATGTGATACAGTGGTTTTGACGTCATCTCTCAGCAAACACATACTTCAGAAACAGAGCCTGAGACCAGGAATGTGCCGGAACAGAATTATTCGAATAATAATTTCATAATCTCGTGATATCGTTTACAATAATATTGCATTGTACCACAGAGGTGTTCAATTTTTTTTGAAGGTTTATATTAACGCGCTTGATCGAATACGTTATCGTTTCTATAGTAACGGCTCATTCGCAGAGACTTGAATATCAGACGCTCTACATAAACGTGTGCAAGTGTCAATCCATCTCTCCTCCTTCCTCAGCATCATCCCTCCATCTCTCCTTCATCCTCAGCATCATCCCTCCACATCTCATTCTTCCTCAGCAGCATCCCTCCATCTCTCCTCCTTCCTCAGCAGCATCCCTCCATCTCTAATCCTTTCTCATCATCATCCGTTCATCTCTAATCTTTCCTCAGCATCATCCCTCCATCTTTCCTCCCTCTGAGCTCATGTGGGATGTAGGGAGAAGTGGAACATGAAGTGCGGGATGAATAATGGTGAAGTGCTGATGTCTCTGCGGTGGTGATTATCCCTAAACCTGGATGGTATGGACTCGTTGTTGTCAAATCCTGCAGTGGGATTGAGGAGGGAATTGAGCTGGGCTTGAGAGGTTATTGGCTTCTCAGAGAGAGAGAGAGAGAAACAATGAGATAGAGAGAAAGAGAGATGGGGAGAGAGAGAGAGAAGCTGTTCTTCTTGGCCTGGAAAACTCTTATGAAAATTACATTATCTCAAGATCACTTCAGCCAAAATAAGGCAGCATGAAAAGTGACCCTCACGAGTGAGAGACAAATGGAGAGACAATCTTTCATTCACGACAGCAGTGCAACCACGACAAATCACGGAGTGCAATGTTAAGGACTCGGACCAGCTGCTGCATCTCAAATCCTTTAACTTTATATTACAATTAAACACACACACAGTACAGTAGAGACAGACAGTTTTCATGCTCATGGTTTTCATTTTAGATTGTATTACGTATTTAATGAAAACTAAATCCAGGCGTACATCAGTTGCTTTGAAGCAGCAGTTTTCAGGGCTGTAAACATGACAAAATGTGAGAATTTCTCCTCGTGAAGGGTTTTCCCAGGCAGCCACATGTCTTTCTCACAGTGCTGTGTGCGCACAGTAGTGCTTGAAAGTTTGTGAACCCTTTAGAAGTTTCTCTATATCTGCACGAATGAGCCTGATGAGCATCGACGACTCTTTTTCTGAGCTCCTCGGAAATCTCCTTTGCTCGTGCCACAAAACATGTCCACGAACACGTGTTGTGAAGATCAGACCCTGATAGACCCCTGTTCTTTAAATAAAAACAGGACGCTCGCTCACTCGCACACGATCGTCATCCCAGTGATTGGACAAAGAAAAAAAAACAGAATCTAATTTCACCTTCAAATCAACTGCTAATCCTAGAGGTTCACATACTTTTGCCACTCACAGCTAATGTAATATCGGATCAGTTTCCTCAATAAGTAAATGACCAAATGTAATCATTTTTGTCTCGTTTGTTTCATTTGGGTTCTCTTTATCTACTTTTAGGACTTTGTGTCATATTTATGCAGAAATATAGAAACTTCGCAAGGGGTCACAAACTTTCAAGCACCGCCGTGTCTGCCATAAAGCGGCAGAACACTGCGCTGTTCCTCGGTCTGACTCTCGACTCGACTCTTTAATTCAGCGTGGGGGGTTGTTGTTGGGTTTTTTTTCTTTTTCACACTGATTGATTGTTACCTTGTAAAGCCGGGAGCAGAGATCAGAGGAGACGCGTGAAGGAAGTCGACTCACGCTAGACATTTAACCTTCAAACCCGAGTCACACTCTCTCAGAATCGCAATGCGCTCGTCTGGCTTCTGTCTCTGAAGTGAGGAAAAGCAGAAGAACTCCTAGAAAAGAGAAGTGGGAGGAAACCGAATCAAAGTGCATGTATTTATTTAAGCTCTTCTGTTCTGAAGTGCTTCACTGTAGTGTTAGTAGTAAAGGAGTCAGGCGTGCTAAACGATCTGTGTGCTCACATATCAGTACAAGTTTGTTCATTTAACCAGAGAGAACAAAAAACACTTTCTGAAGCCGAGTAATAAAGCAATTATCGTTCATTCTGAGCTTTACATCCTTGTTTTCGTGCCTCTATACAGAAACACAGCGGTGATTAGAGCTTTTACGACAGGCAGCAACAGAGCACTAATGCTGAGCTAATGTTCACATCCAGTTCACTATACAATATCGCGTTCTTGGGGAAGAAGTGGTGGCTTGATGGTTAATGCTCTGGGTTACTGATCAAGCCCCAGCACTACCACGTTGCCACTGTTGGGCCCTTGTGCAAGGCCCTTAGCCCTATCTGCTCCAGGGGCAGGGTTAGTCCTATATAGTGGCTTACCCTGCACTCTGACCCGTGCTTCCTAACATGCTGGGGTATGCAAAGAAAAGAATTTCACTGTCCTGTAATGTATATGTGACCAATAAAGACTCATTATCATTCTAACTTATCCAATCCAACCTTCTGCTTTTAGTCACCTGATGCAAGTCTACCGAAACTCTATTTCTGAAAATAGCCTTCAGTCGATGCAGCTAAAAAAAAAAAATCAGATTTTTTTGTTTCTAATTTTCACAATAAAAAGTGGTTTGTTTTGTAAAAATGAGATAGTATGTTTAAGTAAAAAAAGAAAAGAAAAGAAACAATAAATCAGGATGAACAAAAAGCCCAAAATTCTCGATTTTGCTGTAGCTTTTTTTCATTTCATTTGCGATGCTGATTTTTTTTTTAAATTTCCCGGAAAACTGCTCGAATTGGAGAAATTGTAAGTGCATGAAATCTAACAGCGATGTTTGTTGATAAATGAGATCTTTTAGCTGTACTCACGGTCGAGGGCTTTGACTGAACGCGCGTCGTGATCTCACATGACGCGTCTCGGCGCAGATCTGCAGAAAACTGGAAAACACTGGACATCCACATGGTCCAGTGGGTCTGCAACATTTCCGGCCGCTCGGAATTTGGTAACAAGTCGTGTGCGATGTGCTCACCATGTTTCCTGTTCAAGTCCATCACAACCTTGCGAGAGCTTCCCGATCCAGCCATGAGAATGATCTCAAGATGTTCTTTTGTCGAAAAATATCTAATTTAAACTAGGGATTTAAATAAGAGTAATCTCCTTTATGTAAGGAGACTTTTGGGGACACCTTGTGTTGTAGAATATCTCAAATATCTCAAATATCTTATATATGAAAATATGAGAATGTATGAGAAATCCCGGCGTGTCGTAATCACTCGGTGTAAAGTTCTGAGGGAACAAACTGCAGCGATTGGAGGGCAGAGGAAGTGGGGCGGGGCTTGTGGTCTGTCAAAGGTTTGATGCAGAGCTGCATTTTCACAGCATCAGGCACATTTCTGCACATTCGAAACTCTGTATATAAACTGAGGAGGAAATCTCGACGTGTTGAAGCTTCAGTTCGGATGTGGATCTTCTACTTTTAGGTGAATCTTCTCACATCGGTTTGATCATACAATGATGTTTGATGTTCACAGTTCTTATCATAGACTATCCTCAGTAGAGAACATCTCACCTTATATTGTGTGTGTGTGTGTGTGTGTGTGTGTGTGTGTGTGTGTGTGTGTGTGTGTGTGTGTGTGTGTGTGTGTG
>JAOUWY010000001.1:6754240-6771375 GCA_025728095.1 Prietella phreatophila | reverse complement strand
ACGCACACACACGCACCATACCCTACACTGTATACTCTGACCCACACACACACTATACCCTACACTGTACACTCTGACTCACACACACACTATACCCTACACTGTACACTCTGACCCCCCCTACACACACACACACACACACACTATACCCTACACTGTACACTCTGACCCACACATACACACACACACGCACACACACGCACCATACCCTACACTGTATACTCTGACCCACACACACACTATACCCTACACTGTACACTCTGAGAAGGGGAACTCTCTGACTGTGGAGAACTCTATGGAGAAACTCAGTGACCCCACGTCGTTTCTATTTAATGCAAAACTTCTAATCAATTTGAGACATTACTTCCCTACAAAAAAAGTTTAATACACTTTTACACAACATATATACTACGTTATACATTCTACACTTTGTAGTCTGAACCTTACACACTGTCTTATGTCCTACACCTCAAAACTTTACACTTTGTACCTTTTGCCCTAAACTTTACATACTCTGCCTTAAATCCTAAACTTTACATTATCTTCCTTAAATCCTAAACCTTACATACCCTGCCTTAAATCCTAAACTTTACATTCCCTGCCTTAAATCCTAAACTTTACATTCCCTGCCTTAAATCCAAAACTTTACATTCTCTGACTTATGCTTTAAATCCTGAACTTTACATTCCCTGCCTTAAATCCTAAACTTTACATTCTCTGACTTATGCTTTAAATCCTAAACTTTACATTCTCTGACTTATGCCTTAAATCCTAAACTTTACATTCCTTGCCTTAAATCCTAAACTTTACATTCCCTGCCTTAAATCCTGATACATTCTCTGACTTAAATCCTGAACTTTACATTCTCTGACTTATGCCTTAAATCCTGAACTTTACATTCCCTGCCTTAAATCCTAAACTTTACGTTCTCTGCCTTAAATCCTAAACTTTACATTCTCTGCCTCATTCGTAAAGCCAAATATTTAATCTCTGTGCCTTATAGCCTACTATATAAACAATACATACTATACCTTATAATGTACCTTATACCTTACACTACAGCTTAAACTTTAAACACAGGTCCTTATGCCCTACATCCTAAACTTCACACTCAGTCTGTCATGCCCTACCCCCTAACCTGTACACCTTGTACCTAAGGCCCTAGACCGTTTGTGCGTTGTACCCTAAACCCTACCGTCTACACACAGTTTTAATGTTCAATTCCCTAAAACCTCCACCCTAAACTTTTCACCACTACCCTCTATACCCCAGTTTACACTCTACACTTTGTACCTTGTGCACTTCTAGGTTCAAACATGTGGCAGACAGCCACATACACGCACAGTATATTTTAACACTCACACTTACTGAGCATTCTCACTTACCTGCACTTCTGCAGGTTTATATCTCGCTTCCAACCTCTCCAAATATAAAAGCATACTTTACATCCAGCTGTTTAGGTGACAGATGTGCTAACACAAAATAATAATAGATGTGTAACTTGAATATGAATGTCACCGTTCTGCTTGTCACAAAATCCACTAAGTGGACGGCCCTCATCTGGGGTTAAGTAAACAGCGTGCTTGTTTTTAATCTGAATGCATGAACGCTACACACTGGTGGGTTCTCACCAGCTCCTTCGAATGTGATTCACATGGTTTCTTCAGATCCTTCAGTCAAATCAGTCAATAAACGTTTTGGGAGAGCTGTGAAGTCGAGTCCCGAGCTGTCAATCAAACAAAATCTCAGTGAACTGGCAGGAAAGGAGGCCCGGGTGGAATAAAGCATTCATGACTGTCTTTGATACAAAGCAGAGTTCAGGATCAATTAAACTGAAATGTAGAAACATTATACAGAGAGAGAGAGAGAGAGAGAGAGAGAGAGAGAGAGAGAGAGAGAGACAGAGAGAGAGAGAGAGAGTCCATACAGGATTTTGCATAGTTTTTATATGATTGTGAAATTCTTTTGCACAGCCATTTGCAGTGATGTCTGTCGGTAAATGAGATCTTTTAGCTGTACTGTTCGCCGCACATGAATCGAAGAGGGCTTTGGTCGAATGTGGGTTGTGATGACGTCACGATGCGTCATGGATCAAATATGCGGAAAATCTGCGGTCATTTTGAAAAATTGAAAGCTCCTCTGAACGTTGCAGAGTTTTCTTGATTTTGCATTCATTTCTGCAATCGCAAAATCCAAAATCCTGTAGGGAGCGAGAGAGAGAGAGAGAGAGAGAGAGAGAGAGAGAGAGAGAGAGAGAAACAGGAAGGTAGCAATCAAGTGGGGCTGTTTAATCCAAGACTGGGGCAGAGAAGTGGAGAGAGACTGATAAAAAGGATGAGATGAGACGTCGAAGATGACAGCATTTCAACCTCTGCTGTGTGATCCTGAACCTCTGGCTCGCTCTCCTGCACGAGCTCAAATACAAAGAGCCTGCAGGGAACACGTTCCACCCCGAGACCTCGCTCTGTCAGAAAACAACCCACAGCAACCAACCTGTTTTCCTCTCTTTCAGTACAACACATCCTTATTGACGAGCTCTGTTTCTCTATCCTCATGAGATGAGAGAAGAGGAGAGGAGAGAAGAAATGAGGAGAGATGTGGTGAGATGAGGTTTGATGAGGAGAGGAGAGAAGAGGAGAGATGAGGAGAGAAGAGAAGAGAAGAAATGAGAGATGAGGAGAGGAGAGATGAGAGGAGAGATGAGGAGAGGAGAAAAGCGAAGAGGAGAGATGAGATGAGAAGAGAGGAGAGAGGAGAGATGAAGAGAGGAGATGAGAAGAGAGGAGAGGAGAGATGGGGAGAGGAGAGATGAGGAGAGGATAAAAGAGGAGAGATAAGGAGAAGAAAGGAGAGATGACTAGAGAAGAGAAGAGAAGAGAAGAAAGGAGAGATGAGAGGAGAAAAGCAAAGAGGAGAGATGAGAAGAGGAGAGATGAAAAGAGAGATGAGATGAGAGAATAGGACAGGAGAAGAGAGGAGAGATGAGAGATGAGGAGAGATAAGGAGAGGAGATATGAGGAGAGGAGATGAGAGGAGAGAAGAGACATGAGGAGAGGAGAGGAAATATGAGGAGAGGAGAGATGAGGAGACATGAGGAGAGGAGATATTAAGAGAGGAGAGGAGAGATAAGGAGAGGATAGGAGAGATGGGGAGATGAGAGATGAGGAGAGGAGAGATAATGAGAGGAGAGATGAGGAGAGGCTAGGAGAGATGAGGAGAGGAGAGATGAGAGGAGAGACAAGGAGAACAGAGATGAGGAGAGGAGAGATGAGGAAAGGAGAGATGAGGAGAGATACAGAAAGAAGAGATGAGATGAGAGGAGAGACAAGGAGAACAGAGATGAGGAGAGAAGAGATGAGGAAAGGAGAGGAGAGATGCAGAAAGAAGAGATGAGGAGAGGAGAGATGAGGAGAGGAGAGGAGAGATGAGGAAAGGAGAGATGATGAAACGAGAGATGAGAAAAGGAGAGGAGAGATGAGAGGAGAGGAGAGATGAGGAGAGGAGAAACGAGAAGAGGAGAGATGAGAGGAGAGATGAGAGGAGGAGAAATGAGAGAAGGAGAGAGGAGAGGATAGGAGAGGAGAAGAGAGGAGAGATGAGGAGAGGAGAGATAAGGAGAGTAGATATGAGGAGAGAACATGAGAGGAGAGAGGAGAGATGAGAGATGAGGAGAGGAGAGATGAGGAGATGAGAGATGAGGAGAGGAGAGATGAGGAGACATGAGGAGAGGAGAAATGAGAGAAGGAGAGATGAGAGGAGAGATGAGAGATGAGGAGAGGAGAGATGAGGAGAGATGAAATGAGGAGAGGAGAGATGAGAGGAGAGATGAGGAGAGGAGAGATGATGAGAGGAGAGATGAGGAGAGAAGAGAGATGAGGAAAGAACAGGACTGCATAGAGATGATACTGAAGGAAGCGACCTCCATATGTACACCTGTCTCCTCGTATTCTGTCATCCAGCCATTGTAATTCAGGCTTGCACATAAAGAAAAAGAAAAGAAAAAAAAGCAAAAGGAAAAAAGAAACAAAAAGAAAAGAGGAGAGCAGAGATGCAAGACGACATGAAACGCAGCGCGCTGAAAGGAATCTGAACGAGGGACTCTGCACCTCCAGCTGAGAAATGAAGAGCGCTCTATCCCTCTCTCTCTTTCTCTTTTCTTTTGTCTCCGCCGCTCTCACCGGAGGCACAGCGGCGCAACACACAAGGCCCCCCTGTGTTTGCGTCCCTGTCTGTCCACGAGAGCCCAGTCCTGTCTGCAGGTCACGCTGCACACTTCTTAGCGAGAAGCAAGTTCGGTGCTCACACGCTCCAGTCTCCGCATCGCTCGTGGCGTGTGTGTCTGACATTTCCCGTGCAAAAATAATCAATCCCCCTTTTTCACGATATCCACAGTGACGGAGAGCAGATAAGGGCAGGGAGAGAGGCATGCTGGTCAACGCGGACGGTTCCAACACGCCATGCTCATGATCTCATTACTGCACCAATTAACATGCAGCAGGCCGCTTCTGTCCCATACATAGGCCACAAGGGAGCAAATGAGTGTGTGAGTGTGTGTGTGTGAGAGAGAGAGAGAGAGACACTAACCTACACAATATCACTCACTCCATGTGTAACTATGACTGTACTGTAGATTATTAAAGCTGCATGAAATGGTGTGTGTGTGTGTGTGTGTGTGTGTGTGTGTGTGTGTGTGTTTTCCTCATTAAACATGTCACTTGAAGTAACGTCGCATTGTAAATATCCGTAAATTGGCACGAGGCTGCACGAGAGCCCCAAATTAATTTGTAATAATTCTAGATAATAATAATAATAATAACATTTTTTTAAAATAACGAGTATTGCACTTGTTACTAACCTGAACCATACATGAGGGGGAAGGAAAGAATTAATCAGGACAGAGAAAGAGAGAGAGAGAACGCGCGCACGTGTGGGTTAAAATCGGGGATTAATACAAATGAGCCGTTGCTCGTCTTCAGAAGCCGTTTCATTGCTTCATTTTCTACACTTCATTTTCACTCTTTACCTAAACAGCGCGCGGGTAGGCTGACATTAATTGCTGGTTCGTGTGCGCGCGGCCATTGGTCGCCGCCTGGGCTTGATCGCACAGCTCAGCTCGCGCCCCGTCCGAAAGGAAGCGCGCGAGGACGAGATGAGAGGAGGGGAAGAAGCGGCGCGTGAGGGAGATAAAAGCGCAAACCGCGAGCGCGCGCGGTCTCTCCGGTGTGAAGCTCCCGAGCGCGACGCGTGCGTCCTCCACTAGAGCTCGCGCGCTCGAGGCAAACCGGACGAAATGTTCTCCCGCGACAAATTTTTTTTTTAATTATTTATTTATTTTGTGCGTCCACGCGTTGAACCCGAGCCGGTTTAAAACACGTAACGAGAAACGGAGCTTCGTGTCGGCGCGCGCGACACAGCTTTAAAGTTTCCGTATGGTTTTACGATGCGATGAAACAATCGCGGCTGAAATTTTGCAGGAAAAACAATAATAATAATAATAATAATAATAATAATAATAATGAACACTTTTCAAATTGGATTTGAAATAAAAAAAATAATAATTGTTTCAAACATCAGACTTACCGTCCTGTCTAGTGGAGCAGGTGCATCCTCGCTCGTTTCCGGTGAGCTCGCGCACTTTCTCCTCCGCTCCCGATTAACTGCGGGGGCCACCGGTCCATCGCGGCCAGAACTGTGCGCGAGAAGGGAAAACAGGCGGCGGCGGCGGTCACGCGCTGTGTGTTTATATAATTTTTTTTTAATTGTTTTCTTTCTTTTCTTCCTTTCACCACGGGAGAAAACAGGAAACAGACTGAAGATAAAACCGTGACGTTGAAAAACAATGTCTCCGTTTACCCAAAAAAAGGGAGAAGCGAAGAAGTTAAATCCGTTCAGAATATTAAAAAAAGAAGAAAAAAAAAGAAATATAATAAAGAACAGGGGGAAAGACGACCCTCGAAACGTCTCCAGTCGCGTCCGTGAGTCTTCAACGGTTGCCTCGTGCTGTGCGGGTCGCGCGCGAGGAGGTCCGTTGGTGAGCAGCGCTGCGTCTCGCGATCGATTCGAACTGGATTTGAATTTTTGCGAACTCCGCCGAGTGAAGCCCTCTCCGCGCACGTGCGCCTCGCTCCCGCGCTCGCGCTCTACACCCCGCACTCCCCTCCTCCCACGCGATTTTTTTTCCCCCTCAACTCGCCGCGATTAGTGATGTCATAGCTCTCGAGGCGTTGAACTGAACCGGTGTTTGGGGGGGGGGAAATGCCGTTAAACACCCGGGGGGGTCAGACATTTTGTCATCATCAGTCAGAATGACACGTGTCTTCTCTCTCTCTCTCTCTCTCTCTCTCTCTCTCTCTCTCTCGCTCTGTGTGATGGAGTTTTTGAACCGCGTGCACGAAAAAGATCTGGAGCGATCGATTCTTTTTTTATTCTTACATCTCGTTAGAACCTCGCGCTGGACGCGGTGAGACCTTTGTGTCATGTCAGAGATGATGATGATGATGATGATATCGATACTCAATCACACACTGAAATGATTCGCGCGTTTTCCCATCAATTTTGGATCAGATTTTGATCGACAGGGGCCACGTCCCAAACCGCACACAAGGCATTCCACAGTGTGCCAGAAACACAACCAAAAACAGTACTGTACTGTATATACGCCACAGAAGAACCTTTCACCTTCTGACCCCACCTCCTGGATAAACCGTCCCAGAGAACCCAGTCTGTTCTGCACATCTCGAACACACCTGAGTCAATGTACTCAGCCTCTTAATGAGGTGATTAACTGAGTCAGGTGTGTTCAAGTAACCAGGGACCCCTTTCAGAGTAACAGGACCTTCTAATGGTCAGATTTCATTGACGTTTTTAAGCAGGGCGAAAAGAAGTTTGAAACACTCTGTAATCAAAGTTAGATTAGACTGAACATTATTTATTTGTGTTGTGTCTTTATCGGGTTTTAGAAGTAGCTGGTCAATAACCCAATAGGTTTGTTGTTGTTGTTGATCATGATGATGATGTTGCCGCAATGAACCAATGAATCGTGTAAACATTCATAGTGGAAAAACACTATGTTTATACAACGAATTAAATACGTTTCTATGAGGCCAATCAAAAAAAGGGGGGGGGGGGGCTTAGTGTTCAGTCAGATTTAATAGAATATATTACCTATAGTTTGCTGAAAACTGTTTACTGTGACGTCATTTAAACAAGGTCGTAATTGCTAGATTGGGTTATACAGAGTGGGCGTGGTCGATTCGCATAGAATTAACGTAAACGTTCTGAAATCTCGCGAGGATGTTGGCACGGACGGGAACTGTAAGAGAAGTATGATTACAGTGTAGGTTACCGTGACGAACGTGCGTGAAATGGCTGTTAGAGAACGCCAGTGAGCTGGGGTCGAGCTTTATGTCGAGTGAGATAGTGGAGATCTTCCACAAAAAACAACACTGCGCTAATAATTCAGTTTAATTACGTGGAACCGATGTACACATTTGAATTAAGCTTTTTGTTTTTTAGACTTACCCCGGCTAATGAAGCTCCCCCCCCCCCAGTGTAGTCAGCCTGGATAAGTCCAGAGTCTTAAATGGTGCTAGAATCAGAGCGATGCTGCAGAACACAAAGACGGTTCAAATCTTTTAATGGAACCATCCATTCAAAATTCTTTATGGATGCCAAATATGGTTTTTCCATGGCAGAGGTTTCCAGTTTTAAAAGAAGCATCTACTGCGCATTCGTTCTTTCTTTCTTCGTTTTTGTTTTTTTAGAGATCTGAGGATTGGTCTACATCTTCCGAGTAATCAAGCGACCATTCATCAACCTTCCCTCCACCAAAATCCTTTAAAGCTTAAACACGCTACTTCCTACACTCGTACCCTGGACCTGTTGATTTATTGAATTAATTGGACAGTTCTTTTTTAAGGCACGCCTTATAAAATATTAACCACACACAATAGTCATACTATTAGCCATGCTCTTTCACTTTTCTTTTCTTTATGACTTGTTTTTCAAGGCCAAAACACGCTGTCCAATTTCACGTTTCATCTGGTATGTACTGGGGGGAGGGGGAGGCGGTGTATATATCACGGTGATGTGGCGAAAAGCGCAAAATATTTAGACACGAAGAGGAAAGTGCAGAAGGTGAAGAGTTACACGTTGACTGAAGGGACGAGTCATGTGCTACTGAACTTTAAAAGGCGTAAAGGATACTGCAGGAATCTTTAGGTTATCAGTCAGCTTCTCTGAAAGTCCTCTTTTTTATTATTAACAACGAGCACTCCTGATTGGTCCATTTCAGGGTCAATTTGCATATCGCCACTCCATTCTGTGGGCTTATTCCAGTGTATTCAAGCTTATCTATTTATGTAAGGCAGCCATTTTGTTTTGGCCGTTCTAGTCAGTGTTATTTATTTCAATTACAAAAAGAACCAGCTCTATGCAGTACTACAAGATAAAACAAAAATATGTACGTTATAAGCATGTAATAAACATACCTACATACACGCTGTATTCAGGTATTATAGGAAATCAGCTGCTTGAAGCGGACACGATCGTGTCATAGATGCAGTTATTGAGTTAAATAATGTCGTAGCCTATACATTATTCACGGCAGCCATTTTGTTTTTTTCTGCATTACTTATATATTTATATACAAGTTATTGCATGTGGTCTATCCAGGCCATGTGTACGTTTATACACTGTGTGTATGTAATAACATAGAATTTATACGCGGTGCATGGTGCTCGATCCACTATTTTGATCTACTGCTATTGTTGTATTCTATCCCTTTCTTCTTCTTTTTTAATTTAACATATGGAGAAATTCATTTCTTCTTATTCAATATGCTTAACACAGTGGAACTGGGCACTGAATCTGGTTCGTACATGTACGTGTATGATTCATATCCGTTCACTGAGCTCAGCTCCACGGGGTCCTATATGATGCGTGTCCTTCCTGCAAGAACAATTAAGAACCGCTTTGTAATTTAAGGCCGACGATTTGCATGTCCCGTATTACCATATGTCCCATAATCGCCAAGGCCGCCCCGTTTGATGACACAGTGTCTCGCCTGATACAGTAGATTAGATTTAATAGCTGCGTATCTGAGCTGAGTAAAACATCCTCTTACAAGCCCACTATTGTGCTCAGTGCTCAAGATTGAAGATCCGTTTTAGTTTTCTCTCTCAGTGAGAATGTAATATTATAACCGCTCATAAATCTGACTAGACCGAACACGGCGTGTTTTACACTTCACTGACACGGGCCTCGTGTCAGCACCACGGACAGCGGCGGCAGAACCGCTCACACGTTCGGCTTCGTTACGAGTTCTCTTACAAGTACGTCAACGATATTTCAATGTTTCATCATGCGGTGCATGATTCCATAGACAACACACGTTATGCCCCATGTTCTTGGCCTTCTTGTTTTTCTTGAGATTTAAAATGAAACCCATTTGAAGTGACCAGTCAAACAAGTTAATAGAAAACAGCACAGTGATTTCCACCAGTGTAACGAGAAAAAAAAAAATCAATAAATACATTTTAAAAACCCAGCTATGCTTTACAGACCCCAATTTGAGACCCACTGCTCTAGAACACCCGATAGAACATAGAAATTACAGTCTGAGGAGCATTTCCAGACTTACTGGCCAGGTTTACTGAGTTACAGCTGGAAAAATCCTTAAACTGGATGCTGCTGGATATTGCACGAAGGATGTAGAGGATCACAAATACACGTGTACGCTCCCAGACGACTGCACAACAAGTGCGATCAAACCTCCCTTAGAAAAACAAAAAAAAAGCATTTGGGTTATAGTAAATCATTAGCAGGAACTGCTCCAAGCCTACCACAGTGATTAATAGCTTAACATACAATAACACACGCATTGGAAGTGGATGAAAGGATGATGGGTCAGACGGCTGCCAAGAGGAAAGCACAAAGAATTTCGTCTGGTTAGTAAAAGTCTGGCGTGGGAATGAACGCAATAAGCGAGCAAACTCCGCAATATTCGGAGGAGCTTGCGATTTTTCAGAATTACCGCAGATTTTCCGCAGATTCGGGCCAAGACGCGTCACATGACATCATCACGACGCGTGTTCAGCCAAAGCCCTCGTCGATTCACGTACGACAAACACGTGTAAAACGTGTCATTTACCAAGAAGCATCGCCGGGAAAGACCGTGCACAACAATTTCGCCCGTTCAAGCAGATTTCCGGGGAAGTAAGTAAGTAAGTAAGTAAATAAATAAATAAATAGATAGACAGAAGCACAAAAACCGTCCAGAGTCTTTTCAAAAAGCCGCTACAAAATGGAGCATTTTTGGGGCGTAACGATGACAAAGAAACCAAAAACTCTGAGACGGTTACAGAAGGAGTGAAATAAACAGCCTCCAGTGTAGATAAGCGCCATCTTGCTGACCATCGCGCCACTCTCATTGTTACGACGTCATGAAACTGCGCGAATAAATTCATTCAAGGCCGACAAAGAGAGGAGGAAGGGGGGGGTTCAGGAACCCAAGGAACATTAGTTTGTCCATCTCAAATCAATAGTTCCACATTTATCCTCTGAAAAGCAGAGGTTTTTTCCTGCACGCCCTGGGTCGTGGCGCTTTATTTCTGCACGACGGTCAGGAATATTCCTCTCTTTATGAAATGAGATTAGATAAAGGCGCGGATAAATACACACAGGATAACGCATATTACTGCGTAAACAGAAAGGCAAAAAGGCATGAGACGGACGAAGGACGATGGAAAGAAAACAAACAGCAAAAGAATGAAAAATCTGCTTCAGACCAGCCAGAGATCATTTCTTCATTTCTTTTAATATTGATACGCAGGCGGAGGAAAGAGGACAAGAGTGATGCTGAGCGGTTCGTTTAGGCCACGGAGAGAGAGGAATAAAGACTGACGTAGACTTTTTTGACTGATTCGAGCAATAAAACGACGGGCGGCTTTTATTCAGTTCGGCATTGGAAAGCAGTGTCAACATCATCATCATGTCTCATCCTGGCAGCACGCAGGACGGACATTTATAACAGCAACTCCAAATTATAATAATAATAACTCATCTCGCCTTTTATTATAATTATTTGATCAGAACTAGGAGATGGGAAAAGATATTTTAATAATACATTATATATGTGTAATATTTAGGCTTGTGAACAAGTCATGTCAATTTGAACGCTTTTTAGTTATGAATTATCTTGGTTGAAAATTGTACTGTGGTGAGGTGCAATATCTCATCATATCAATATCGTGTTCATCTAATTGTCCAAGACTATTGTGGATTTGTCAGGGGGTTGAAAATAATGGCTCCCTGACTAACACTTTCGGTATAAACATAGTCCACTCCAATACAAAACAGAGGACGTGTGTGTGTGTGAGAGAGAGAGAGAGAGAGAGAGACTGGGATGGAGGATGGAGTTTGGCATTCCTAACTGCATTCAAAACTCGTACATGCATTTTGATTCAGCTTAATAACGTTTAAAGAAATCACTAGTGTTTACAGGTCTTGTAAAAACCTGAAAAAAGAAACACCTCTGTACAAGTCTCCTATACTAAGAATAATACACTATACATCCTATACGTCCAAAACAAACCCGTATACATCAGCATGCACCGTTCAGTTATTTATCTCACTCGAATCTGGGGTCAACACGAGCAACTCCAAGTCACATTAAACGTAAGTGAGTCTCGACATGCAGGACAAAACTGTCTGATCTCAGAGATCACTCGTGGTCTTTTACTGCCATCTAGTGCACTACGACTCACAGGACCAAATCTAAGAGAGAAAAACATGGCGGTGAGATTTTAAGGTCACGCAGATTAATGATGGTGTCAGTAAGGCCTGGACTCGTGCCCTTTGAGGTGCAGTCATAGCTCATATCGAGCAGATAAAGTAATGCGATGCCGAATGGGATTGCAAGCAGAAGCAGTCCAATTAATAATTTTAGAAATTACACACACACACACACACACACACACACACACACACAAAGCAGAAAACGTTCCTGCCTTGAGATCAGCTTGCTCTGAAACTATTGATTTGCTAAACATTTGCTAAACTTTAAACATTTTTCAAGGTGAGAAAGCGAGAAAACAATGGAAGCTCTGTTTTTGTTTTGTTTTTTAATCATTTTTATAAATAAGTTCATTTCACGTTTTAAACACATTCATATGCACATTTTGCAAAAACATTCATTTGTTTAGGATATTCACAATACTGACGCGCTTCAAATGGGGAACATTTTTCAACATCCTTCCACATTCTCAGAAATAAAAGCACCGGACAGGTACTTTTCCTCGACGCTGGTTTAACCTTTAACGTGTGCGCTGTAATTGAAAATGTGACTACAGCATGCCTGTAACAAGGATTTCAGGTCCGTCGCTGAAAGCTTTATTCTGAACGTGAATTAGAGTTACACTACTACCTTCCCAGGTAAAAGACACACGGCAAAAGGTACAAAACAAGGTCTTCATGACACTACGACCCCAGCGGCAAGGAACAGTACCGAGTACGATGACCACAGCAGACAGAAACTCAAAGAATTCACTGCAACTAATGATCTTAGCAAGTGGAGATATCTTAAAGACAAAAAAAAAAAAACACCTAATATTTCCCTTTATGAGATTATTTTATAGCACGTAACTCTATTAAAGCCTATTTCCAGACAAGACAGGTTTACTCATTTCAAGCTTATTCTACTGGCAGGTAGAACAGCTTCGTTCTCAAAACGAACGCTTGGAAGAAGCTAAATGATCGGCCAATAAGACGATTTCAAGGTCGAAATTGAACAGAAAAACAGGCTTCGTTTAAAAACAAACTAAAGAGAAATACTCGTCGAATTCGTCTATATTCGAGATCTTTCCGAGATATATCAAAAGATATCTTTTATAAGAGCAGTCGCTGAACTCAACACATTTACTTTGTAGAATTATTCAGTCAAACGTTTCTTCAGTCAGAAGCAATACAATTACTGATATAACAAATATAAGCTTGAAAAACATATGATTCTGCATTCTGTCTCATTTTAAGCTTGACGTTGTCGTCGTTTTTGTTTCTTTTGATCGTTGGCAGATCATTTCGCTTATTCCTAGCCAGAAGCGAATTACGTGCCGAGACAATTTCGAGGCGAAAATGAGACGAAATGTCTAAAAAGTCCATTGGTTTGTTGAATCCTGTCAATAAATCATGTCTTAGCAGAACGTCAGTGAATTTCGCAGTCAAAGTGCTTGTAAACTAAGCGCTAAACCTACCTAGAAACGAGCGCTACTCTAAAATACATACAGTGAGTCTATTTGAATGACAATAAATCCATTCAAATGCAGAGAGATCTCACGTCTGCATGACGCGGCACGGACAAAAGCGCCCAGCGTGCGTGCAAAACCCAACCGCACAATAACGACACAATAAATACACATGCTTCTTCCTCCGTTCCTAAATTGCACTCGCGGCTAAACAGCAAGCACATGCTGCAAATCCTTAAAAAAAAAAATCCCCATCGTGGTTCACAATACAGCAATACACACACACACACACACACACACACACACACACACACACACACACACACACATACATATATATATATATTTTCTTAATACTACGTGGTTAAAATATTCCTCGGTCTGAGGAGATTTAAAGCTGCGCACATCTGTCTAACATAAAGACAGATTTGTATCTCAGCAGCACAACACACAAAACGATGAAATAGTCGTCCTTGCACGCACATCTCCGCGATCGCGAAGACCAAATGTGAAGCTGTTGCGTTAATACAGGAGAGCTTGGACCCTCAGTGCAGCTTTCCCTCACGAAAAATGTCAATAGAAACAAAAAAAAAAGAATCGAATACGGTGCGTGTGTTAGAGTTAGCAAAAACACACCGCACAACACGTCTAAAATACTCTCTTATTATGTTGATGAGTTTCGCAATATTGGCCACTGATCATTTCTTGTGTACATAAAAATATCTTGTACATAGGCGAAGTTAGATCATATTTCTCATTAAGAGATGATAAAAACAATCTTGGGATCGATTTTGAGACCTTTTATCTCTTTCAAGCAACTAAAAACACATTTCAGACTGGAAGCGCGACAAAATGGGAAGAGATATCTAGAAACAGAGTACTATCAAGGAAAAATGTCTATAAACAACCTCGTACTTCTCGGTCTGAATGTTCAATTCGACCATGTTTGTGATATTTCCACGTGATCGTTTTTGCCATCACTTGATATAAATATAAGAGATTTCATTTGTGGCCATTTGGATCGTTACATCAGTGCTGTCGAGAGGACGACCAGAGAACTTTCTAGAACGAACGGTGTGTGTTCAGACCCTTTCCAGCCCCTGTCTTTAATCGCACACCTCCAAAATCCATCATATCGCTCTGAAATGCTAAATAAATACGAGAGTTTTATTCAAGTTCTGATCCAGGATCAGCACTAAGCGTTGGAGTCGTGTGTGTGCGCGCGTGTGTGTGTGTGTGTGTGCTACAGCTCATCTCGTCCCTGTGTGGAACGCCATGCCCGGTGTCTCCTCACATGATCTGCAGCCTGCATGACCAAATGCATGAACTCCTCGGGGTCGAAGGTGTAGTTGGTGAATTTCGGGTGATCCCCGAGTGTAGGGTGGTGTCCCTACAAAACACACACACACGCGCACACACACACAGCTATAATATAAATAGAACAAGTTATACATAAAGACATATATTTATAAATAAAAGGGACGGTGTAGGGATATAATATAATGAAACTGTTAGACACTCTTGGTTGATCATCATCATAATATTTGTATACACAAATATGCAAATGAGAGCTCTAATAAACCAAATCACAATTTGTTTACTGTCGTCTTTGAACAACCTCGGAGATGTAAACAAAGCACTGGATTAACTTGATGCCAAAATAAATAATACATTTTAGCCATAGTACAATACATCACAGTACGCTTTTCTAAGATATTGTCGTATGTTTTTGTTACGTTTTTTTAAAATGTTTATTATTTTTTCAAATATTTACTAACTGCCTAGAAGTGGCTAGCATAACATGACGTTATGGGGTTGTTTTTTTACTCCCTTCTGCAGTTAAAATAGTTTTGATAGACAAAAGAAAATGCTTAAATAAACATATTTTTGTATTAAAAAATATATACATAAACAATCTCAAAAAGAAAATGAGTCTGCTGTCCAGAAAATATGCGTATGAGTCATTGGAAATATAGATGACAACAAGAATGATGATGATGAGGGAGTGTGTGTGTGTGTGTGTGTGTGTGTGTGTGTGTGTGTGTGTGTGAACCTCTGACAACCTGGAAGAACCTCTGACTTCTTCAGTACGAGATCAATAACCAGAACACTGCTGTAATTCTCAGGTGAAAGTTTGTGTGTGTGTGTGTGTGTGTGTGTGTGTGTGTGTGTTTGTTTTGGGGCTCTGTATCATTGTACCTTATCCTGAGGAAACACTTTGTCTGCTTTCTGCCAGGTCAGATAGTGAACGCCCCGGAGTCGAGCCAGATCGCGGTAGCAGCTTTCATCCTGACAGTTATAGCTGCGAGAAAGCAGGAGAGAAACAGCGCAAGTTCACCTCCCAAACACAGGGGGAGCCAAATTCAAACATATTTTACTTTAGTCACGTAGCGCAAGTCGATTAAAACACGCATTTTCTCACTTATTTGGACAAATTACCCTTGTGGTGCTCTAAATAAATGTAACAATTATGACACAATTGTGTTTTCCCCTGTAGTTACTAATTCCCTAGATCTATCGAACGGAGTTCATTATGGGGTTCAGCTGGGCTAGACTCAACCAGCCCTGATTACTGCAAACCCTGTTCAAGCAAATCAACACTTAAATAGAACTTTTTCAACAGCAGGAAGTCGGTTAAAAAGGTCTTACTGCGTGACACACTATGCCAAAGTTGAAAGAAATCCCAGAAACAATGAGGAAGAAGGTGATTGAAATATCTCAGTCTGGGAAGGGTTACAAAGATATTTCAAAGTCTCTGGGACTCAAAAGAACCACAGTGAGAGCCATTATCTCCAAATGGAAAAACTCAGCACAGTAGTGAACCTTCCCAGAAGTGGCTGACCTTCTAAAATTCGTCCAAGAGCACAGCGACGACTCATCCAGGAAGTCCCAAAAGATCCAAGGACAACATCAAAGGACCTACAGTCCTCCCTTGCAGCAATAAAGGTCACTGTTCATGACTCCACTATCAGAAAGACACCGGGCAAGAATGGCTCCATGGAAGAGTGACGTGGTGAACTATCTGTATTCATTTTGCCAAAACACACCTTGATGATCTTCAAGCCGTTTGGGAGAATGTTCTGTGGACTGATGAGTCGAAAGTGGAGCTGTTTGGAAGACAGGGATCCCGTTACATCTGGCATCAACCAAACACCATATTCCACATAAAGATCATCATGCCTATGGTCAAGCATGGTGGAGGAAGTGTGATGGTGTGGGGATGCTTTGCTGCTTCAGGGCCTGGACAACTTTCTATAATTAAAGGAAACATGAATACCACAAAATCCTAAAGGACGATGTCCAGTCTTCAGTCCGGTATGTTACACCCCATGTAGTGAGCACATACAGTGAACTGAAAGTGGTTTTTCAAAGAAGTCAAAGATGGCTGATTTTTTTTCTTCTTCTTGCATTCAGGGTCGCACACAAACATTTTTTAATTAAATCAATCAATCAAAACTAATAATCGTCAATGTGAAGCAGTTCGGTGTGTCATCGCGTACAGCTCGAATATGACGGCCCAGTCCGGGAGGAAGAGAAGGTGTGTGAGGCCAGCTCCATGCATCCCGATAAAGATGTCAGAGTTATGAGTCACTCTGATCTGCTCCAGGAACGACATATCTCTGCAACACACACACACACACACACACACACACACACACACACACACACACACACAAAGAAATACCCAGAAAGATGTGCAATCAATCAGCTGTCACTAAGCATCATGACAGAGATGAGAAGCAGGATGACTGTCACTCACTTGTACTTGTAATCCACCAGCTTGACCTCAAATAAAGCCACAGTCTTCAGGGCGTTTATGAGCTACACACACACACACACACACACACACACACACACACACACACACACACACACACACACACACACACAAAC
>JAOUWY010000001.1:6681649-6691839 GCA_025728095.1 Prietella phreatophila | reverse complement strand
TATGGAATATAATGCCATATATATATATATATATCTATATATATAGATATATATAGATAGATAGTAGTTATATGTTCAGATCAGTTAACACAACACTTTATACAAGGCTGACATTTCACAGTGATAAAGCAATAATGTCATGACCAGCACTAAAGCCAGGTTTCACCTGGACCTACACAAACATACCCTTTGTCCTCTAGCCTGTAATACATGACGTACATGTACATGCAGTCTCCAACAGCTGCCCGATTGATTCTCCAGAGTAACACGGGTGTAATAATTAGCAGCAAACGGAGTTACTATATTTGCTCCTACTTCATTTCTAGACGTAATCCTTTAAAGAATATATAACTCAGTACCCAGAGCTTCCCAGTACTCTTTTCTTCCCATGAAATGTTGTGGTCTTTAGGCAACCAGAGCATGACCGCTTTAGAGTTGCAACTTTTATAAAAGCTTCCTTCAAGCTTCAATTTAAAGTCGACCTGAATTAAGACCTGCGTCCGTTTGGCCAGTTTTGACTCCATCAATTCAGACTCCTTAAAAGGCAGCTCGTTTATTTCAGTACTTCACCCGAGCGTATTCTCACACGTACACAGCGCTCATTTGTTCCCCTTCGGTAAACGCTTCGTCCTGGTCAGGGTCGATGTGGTTTCAATGACTAATTCCTTTTTTCTTTTGGAGTAACTTTAGGAAGCAAGTTCATTAGCTAGGACAACTCCAACAGAGGCAGGACTGGGATTATAAAACGGACGGTTCTGCGCACAGCTCTCCGACGATCTCGGCCATAAACACGGTTGAAGCAAAGGAGTCTTAATGAATCTCAAAAACATTTGGAAAGATATTTAATTGTATATAATTCTCAAGGTTTATGAATACAAACGGTCTTTAAAGTCTATTAAACACTTTTTTTTATTAGCATTTCATTTAGACATCATCATCATCATCATCATCATCATATAAATACAATATAAAATAATTTCCCCATCAGTATGGAGACCTTCCTAAATAAAATCACAGCATTTAAAAAAAATATATTTTTTAAAGCCGCTTCAACTGGGCTCTCTGTGAGCAAATTAAAATGTGACTTGTGCCGGCACGGTAAAGCTAATACTCTCAACATGTATACGTTTTTTTAATTTTTCCAGAAGGACCAAATTCCACACACCGGTCAAATCGACACGAAGATGGGAAAACCAAACCAATCGGAGTGTTAAGGTGCAAAGGAGGTTTAGCTAAAATAAATGAAACGCCTGTGCGTTAGAGCAATGCTAATCACCGCTCATTCTTCTTACTGGTTAACTAAACTATTGCGCTGGACATACTGTAGGGTAACGTTACGTAAACATAATCAGTTATTTAACATCTTTACATTTAGCTAGGTTTAATAAACATTATACAGAATATGTTCTGGTTGTAAACAGAACTGCCAGTCGTGCACATGCTGGCACAAGTTCGTTACGAGAAGTTTCACTAGTGTCGGAACACAGAAGGAGCGATTATTACCCGGAATCACTACTTCATTACTAAAAAGATACTCCATCGTTTTTTTGTTTTTTTAAATAATCGATTATCCCACAGGGAGTGTTTGTGCGCATGTGCGTGTGTTTGTGTGTCTGTGTGCGGTGTGTCACTGATGATCTGGCACTGTTAGCAACGCCTCCTCTGGCATCCGCGTCACATCTACATTCTGTTCAACACAAACACAGAAAAGGACACACAGCGGGTAAATACAGCAAAGGATGCATGCTATTGACCAGGAGAGATCCGCCCTCGATTCACACGCACACGCACACGCACACGCACACACAGAGAGCGGCTCTGTATAGAAGGAACCTCAGGATGAGGAAGTGAAAGCCTTGAATGTAAAATGGAAGTGAGAGGGGGAGAAAAGCAAGCTGCACTGAAGAAAAAAGTGAATTGAGACGAGATGATTTATTACAATTGTTTTTTTTGTAATAATAATAATAATAAAATAATGAATACTGGAATCAATCAGTTTACTCCAGTCACAAGTAAAAATAAATCCACAGTAACCCCCAATATGAATAAAGCTGAAAGTCAGTTATTTATAAATAATTTACTCTTGTTCATAAATGTACTGTATTTATATTTATTACAAATCTAATTCATATTTATATAATTTTAGCTTATTTCAAATTCGGACTGTATTTATATTACTGTGTATTATATTAAATATAGATTTTTTTAAAAATGTACATATCTACATCTATATAATCTATTAATGTATTTAAAATTTCAACTGCCTATATAACTTATAATTTAGTTTCGTTTATAAATGTTACTTGTTTATTTGTCATTTTGAAGAGATTGTACAGTATGTGTATTTAAAAGGTGCTGTTAGTCAACACGTAAACAAACGTCAGTTAATACACGGGTGGTAACTTACCTCGTTCACAGTGTTCCTAGTTTATGGATGTTGATTAACACTGTATGTAAATTCAGTTAAGGACACTTCCTTCCAACACTAACCACAACCACATACTCTAGGACAATCGGAGGTACGCGACACAGTCGTTTAAACCCTGCAAGGGGTCTCACGATGATGACACGTCACACTATTGACCACACCCGTAACCTTCGAGTTAACCACACGTCCTCGTCAAGATTAGCATCACTAGTGCTACTTCTTTAGTGTTTCTTTACAGCGTTTCAGTCTAAAGAAAGATTTAGATTTGTTTGTTTCAGGACCATGTGGTTTTTAGAATGAATCAGATATACCTAGCTTTGTATTTATGAGTGTGTGTTACCTCTGGTCTTTCTCTGTGGGTGTTCACCGCTACCACCTTCAGGAAGACGGTCTCCACTTTGCAGCCTGCAGGAGGAAATCATCCGAACACATTTACTTGTTAATGATGACAAATGAATGAATAAATAAAGGATAAGTCGTATGGCTGCGTGACGGAATGAAAAAGGCAGCGTGTTACCGTAAGCCACCGGCGTGAGCTTCAACACCGTGTGCAACGGGCACTTCAGGTACGGCAGCTCCTCTGTAAAAACACATGCACGGGTTTCATTAAATGGTGGAAATGATTACATCCATGTACAAATCCCTCTATTATGAACAACAGCGACGCAACCGCAATACAATACCAAGTGCAGTGTCAGCGCTTATTTTTTGGTAGTTCTTAAGTGAAGTCTGCCATTTCTAACAGATACGTGGTGCTTTAGATCGTACAAAAAATTTCTACCACCGGTAACGCTGAATGTCGTTTAAGTTCTGCCGAACAAAGTAACTAGAAAAAGACGTGAAGCTACCAGAGGGACTGCAATGTCCCCGTCCCCCTTAAATCACAGACCGCTGAGACAAGACGCAATTTAAAGTACAATTCCTAAATGGTGAAGCATTTCCGAAATATAAGGTGCGAGGGCCGTCGCAGACTTTTAATGGTTAACGGAGGTTATCGTCCAATAGGAGAGCTGATCTGCTCAGCCTCTTACCCGCCGTCTTATCCAGGAAGTAGGCCAGCAGGCAACGCATGACCGCTTGGTGGCAGATGACCAAGACGTTCTCCTGCCGCTCCAGCTCCATGATGACAGGCTCGAGCCGCTGCACCAGATCTTCGTAAGACTTCAAACAGAGGCGACACAACTGATCAGTGCTTTAATATAGGGAACGTTCTTTTCTTGAACACTTGATTTGTTTTCTTGCGTGCTTGCATGTGCATAAACGATAAGCACACGCTGCCTGTTCCATCAAACGAAAGACAAGCAGACGATAAAATGCTGATAAGAAAAACAAAATCTGCCAAATCATTGATCTAAGTGCTTTTCCACGTGGACATGGACAATCTAATCACATGAGATAAAAAAAGGACGTTTGGCGTACAGGTAATGGAGTGTGAATGGGAGCTCTCGCACAGAAAAAAAAACAACCTCATTCGCAGCCCTCAGCGAATCCTAATGGGGTTGTTTGTCACGGCTTATCCTGTCTCACAGGAAGATTATCCTGTGTGTAATTATTAGTATCCTGGTTACCCGTTAGCTCTGACAAGCAGTAAGAATTCCCTCTGTCTCTCTCTCACACACATAGGCAGAGTGAGGCTATAAATAATCGAGTGTGTAATGAAAACAGAGATTAGATAAGTAACATCATCCTTGTACTGCACACTCCGAGCGTCTCACCTCTCCTTTGGGATACCGGTAGCGATATTTGTCCTGGTCACGCAGCGCAAACTCCAGAGGATACCGCTGCTGAATCTCCTCGTACATCAGCTCCTCACACACACCCTGGACACACACAGGAACATTAAAACATCCACATGAAAATAATATACTATTAATAATATATTATTATTATAAGAAGTGAAAAAAATTATATAAGAAGAATGCAATATAAGAACATAATTACTGTAAATATATGACCAATAAAAAAAATTATTCAAAAAAACAACATCTCCAATTACGCTAGCTTCTACATCAGCTACATCCTACTTTTGCAGAAGATATTCGATCTCGATACAATATTTCTAGCAAAATAAAAGTAATAATAAATATCTTTATATTTAGTGATACTGCCTGCATGGTGTCTCTTATCTTTTATATGTTTTCTGATTTATATCTACGATGTCCATTCATGAGAAACACGTCATTGTCATTAGCCGTCCACGTGGCGCATCTGTGAAGGTATTTTGCCTTTAAAGCCAGAGTGAGAAGGACAGAGTGGAGGTTTTGAAGTGACTCACAGCATCGATCTCGTTGAGAGCCTTCCACTGCTCGTACGGCACACCCAGAGCCTCAGCAGTCTGAATCGTCCTCTTCATCTGACTCGTCCACACCTTCAGGTCGCTGATGTCCTGCGATTTGATGAACTGTCCCAAGAAGCGAGCAAACTAAAAAAAAAAAAAAAGACCGACATCGTCAATATCCTTAAACTTACGTTATGACATTCATCATTCGATTCGGTTTTGATTCATCGAAATGCATCATGGACATCTAATAACTGTTTTCCTGTCCATACTACCTGCAACAGGTGTGAAAAATACACAGTTTGTGGGAAAAATAAAACCAGCTTTATATCGAACAGTGAGACGTTTCTAACGTGACCCAGTTTCCTCTCCACACCTCCTTTCCACGGGACGTGAGACCCGAGTCGCCTCCGATTCGGCCTTTAACGTTGAGGTCACTCTCTCCGTGCCGGCACAGGTAGATGGAGCGCGGTGTGATGTGGATGTTCATGAGGTAATACACGATTCGGCTCTGGATGTGATCCTGGACTCGGTTCACCAGGTACCTCCGGCCCACGTTGATGATCTTTATGAAGGACAATTCTCTTTTTAAAAAAAAGAAAGAAAGAAATACATTTTAATGAGAAAGATTCACTTTAAAATTCATTTCTATGTACGATTAATATATAAACACCTCGAGTGATTAGGAGTGTCTATGGATTTGCATCAAAGAAATCCTAAAGAAGTATTAAAAAAACAATAATAAAAAGATATCACAACCTCAAAAAAAGAATAGTGACATCATTTATAACAATTCTATTCGATCGTCCAGCTCCGAGGGACAGCCTCATATCAAGATCATATTTATCGCTTTATTTTTTAAGGAAATTGCACTTTTTAACTAACGACACTACACAGTTTCCAAAAAGTGATCATGGGAATAATTTTGATTCATATGTAGATAGTAAAATGTAGTTTTTTTTATTTCTTTTATTGAAATCAGTTTTCTATTTGGGGGGGGGTGTTACATGCTGATCACTCAAATCAGCCACTTGTAGCGCGCATACACACACACACACACACACACACACACACACACACACACACACACAAAATAAGTTTGCTAGTTAATAAGTCTTTAGTTTAAAAATAAAAACTAGTTGAACATTTTGTCCTTTATCTTTTTAAATTCCCGTTATCTTTGGGATCTGTCCATCCCACTGATACTGTAGCACTTAAACTGGAGAGCTCTTGATATGTCAAGGAATATCGTCCATTTGTATTCTAATCCGCTTTACATATGCACGTGATCTTGTGTCGGCTATTAACGATGCTGCAGTTGTTCTACTCCGAAATCTTACATTGCATCATTTGCATGTTTTCCCCCCTAGCTCTGACAAAAAAACAGGTTGCGATGAAATGTAGGAAACCCAGTAATCTGTGCTGTAATGCTGGAACACTATAATGATTGTGTTTCCCTTCTGTCACCTGTCTAAGACCTCGTCCAGAGGCTGATAAGAGTTCTCATAGCATTTTATCCTCTTCATGAAGTCCTCCACAGCCTGCTCGGTGTTACAGTGCGTGTAGTCTGGGCTGCCCAGTTTCACTTGCTGGGGAAAATAAAGCCAAAATAGAGAGTAAGTTAGTTAGTGGGGGGGGGGGAGGCGGGCTGAGGAGTAAGTTGCAGTAACACTAACGATACTCACAACAATGTTTTCTGCAATAACGTCAGGGTCTTCACACACAGACTCGACGAAGAAAACCTGAGAGAGAAAACAAAATGGCGTTTTAAAGGAACAATATGTAGGAAGCACACCATGTTGTCTAGCTATGCTTACGTGCAGTCTATTCATTCGGTAATAATCTGATTGACAGTTTAAAATTGAACCAAACAAGATAAAGGGTAATCCTTTTAATAATCCAGTCAAATAAAAGAATAATCGCTAGTTCTACACATATGCATTTGTATCATTACAAGCTCGAACAGCTAATCCTGTGAGGGAAGCAAGTTTTTTTAAATGAAAATTTTGGGGTTTTTTTTTTTTTTTTTTACAAAAATAAAATAAAAATCAGCATGCGAACAGAACCGTTACGGCGCTGCACCTTAAAACCGTTCTGTTCAGCAAATCGAATGATGGTCTCTCGCCGCTCTCTCGTAGTGTTTGTGGCATCAAATACCTGCAGATATCAAAAATACAGAAGGGAAACATAACATGAAATGAGAGAGAGCTATGTACGATAAATAAATAAACAAACAAACAAACAAATAGATAAAGTGCACATGATGATCAGGGTTGAAGCAGTGTATTTAGAAAAAAATTCTTCTCACCGCCACTTGCCCTCCGTCCACGGTGAGATACTGATGCACATCATGTAGAGCTGCTGATGCACACTGCCTGAGAAACCAAGAAGTCAGGATCCTTGATTAAAGTCATATTGCTTGAAATACTGAAGCACATATAACAATGAAAATGGCATCCATGGTGAAAGAACAGTCGGACATTTTCTTACTTGTAAATTACTGTTAATTATGGACCGACAATCTCCACATAATAACCCGAGAGGGATTCCCCCCAATCTGTACTAATGATGATTCAGCCGTGTGTCCGGTCACGTCACGGCACGGCATTTCTGTTCTCAACACACTCGAGGAAACCGCGAACACTTACTTTCTGATTTTAAGCCCCTCCTCGTTGTCCGGGCGGAAGAACTCGAACGACTTGTAGATCTTCACGCATTCTCGTCTGTATTGCCCGACATTAAATTCTGCACAAGAGGACAAGGAGGACTGCGTTTAGTCACATAGCGACTACTGCTTGATGCACTGGCTCTGGAGAACGTTCATTTATTAAGCAGCAATTTTCTAATTCAATGTAAAAAAATATATATATTTTTTAATACAGTGATATTACTTAACGGAGAAAGTCTCGACTCAATGGAGTCACTCTGAATCTCAACGGACGACTTTTAAGCATCGAGTGCATGATGCACCCTATGTAGTGAGCACATCAAGTGATGAATCGATAGAAGATGAAGTACTGGATGTTTAAAAATAATTATCTCCGTATGAACAATAGTTATAGATACACACAGTGTTTTATGGGAGGCAAGTTCACTTTAGCAAAAAATTTTTTTTTAATGAGAACATTTTTGAAAAAAAAAAACAGCCTCAATGCAATTTTTTGTAAAAACATGAGAGATTAATCGGTTCATAATAGAAAAAGTCAAATACTAACCGCAAAAAATACTCAAATTTCATGTTAACGTGTTCGACGTGATGCTTGATGACCTTTGCGATGAGATTCTTTGGTGGAAACGCGCAACTTTTCTGCTTTCTATCGAGTCTAACGTGTTCGGGGCTCGTGTGTTCGGGGCTCGGTACCTTTCGTTGGCACGCCAATCCAGTTGAGGTAGCGGGTGAGTTTCTTGGAGATGTAGGTCTTGCCCCGGGCTGGCAGGCCGACCGTGACGATGACGGTGGGACAGTTGGTCATGCATACTGAAAAAAAAGGGTAAAAAAGAAAAGAACAGAAACATCATCAGACCGTGTAAACAACCGACAGAGAGGGAAAACCATTTATGTACAGTGCGTGATCGGGACTTTATTCTGATAACAATCCCTTCAATGCCATGTGTTCTCTGTGTTTATTACAGCCATAAATAACTGATCCGATAAAGGCCCAGCCGACCTCCTCCTGTTTTATCGGATGACTCGAGCAGCGTGTTGTCTCTCTAGATCAAGGGTCATGTGAAATCTTAGAAGATATGAAAATTGCACAACGTCACGTACTTACGCTTGGAGATTACAAAATAACGAGGCGAAGAGTGCACCGAGTTGTTTTGGACGAAAGAAAGAAGCAAAAGAGCCTAAAAAACGAGGATAAAACGACTGTAATGAAAATCGTTATTTAGATTTAGAAAATATGCACCATATCCCTAATGTTTTCTTACATTTTTATTTTCTAAAAAAAAAACAAAAAAACACTATAGTTCAAAAAAATAAAAAACAAATTACGTCAAGCCTACAACACGTTATCACACAACGATTATGTAAAAAGTCAGTACTTTCACACGGACATTCCGATTTATATGAAACTCGGATCAAGACAATACTCCGACTAAAGAAACTACCATGTAAACAGTGCTTTCTGATGACCTTAATCCGACTAAACTCGCACTCGGAGTAAACACAATGTCAGAATGGTTTTTAGATGCTCACTTTCTGACACAAGCTAAGCAAACAACTCCACAGAAAAGGTTCCAATTATTGTGTTTTCCTTAAGTAATGGTTGTTACTTCATTACGACACCTTGCGACTCTGTAGTCGCGTCGCGGCATACTAATCAGTGCGAAACAAACCGCGCGCGCGCGCGCACACACACACACGGGTTTCCATGGATACGCAGGTTCTTCTGGACGGCCGCGTGCGTATCACGCGTTTTCTATTCCTGAACGTGCGTAGCCTGGGACCTGGTGCGCATCCTACAGCACGTACCCCTCCTCTGAAAGATTGGCTTCTCTGGAAGGCCGTTCTTACACGGCATCCAGATTTTCTTCAGCGGGTTCTGAGTGAGCTCTCTGGACGGTGTGAGGCTACAGTCATCCGTGCTGTTGTTGTTGTCCATTGTGCTGCTCTTCCGTGTGTGAGTGAGAGAGAGACTTCAGTAGTATCCGGGATGTTAGATACGGACACACGCCGCGCGTGTGTGAAAAAGCTAAACGCCGAGTCTGGATTGACGGTTTACAACCCAGTCACGATGTAAAACCCGCCCCAGCTGTAACAGTGCCAAGTTACATCCACAGACCCAGCGCAGGAAGCGGGTTATATGGGCTGAGGACCGGCGGAGCAGGATTACCGCAGTGCCGCTAAAAGATGCGCACTTAACCGTACTGTACTGAGACTACGCAAAATGAGTACGATCATTATGTCTTAGTAAAGCCTGTTTTTTTTAACCTTGACTATCTGGGGGTTCCCCCCCACCCCACCACCCCACCAGGAACTACATAATTTCAGGATGTTATTATTTTGCTTGATGTCTGTATGCTGTTGACGCGTCACACCTCACCTTAAAGCAGCTTTTAATTTTTGACATCCATTTTGAGCAGGAAAGGTATAGAAGCAACATATCTACCAGGGAAGACAAACAACAACAACAACAACAACAACAACAACAACAAAAAAAGGGGGGGGGGGACCCCGTGCATAACATTTGTTCTTTACACATTCGGCTGCAGCGTGTCAACATTTCCGAGATAACACGTCGTGATTCTGAGATAATGGTTTTTAATGAAATAACTCTTTGTTGAGATAAGTCAAAGGAATGAGAAAATAAGTTGAATAGTAACAGTAAGAAGTCAGACGTTTGAGACGAGAACAGGGAACTTGAGATAATAAGTCAGAGATTAGTGTAGAATTGAGAGATAATACGTCAAAATAGTGAGATAAGTGTAGAATTTTGATGTCAAAATAGTGAGATAAGTGTAGCATTTTGATGTCAAAATAGT
>JAOUWY010000001.1:6607101-6620035 GCA_025728095.1 Prietella phreatophila | reverse complement strand
CAATCAGCCTACCATGCATGTGTTTGGACTGGGGGAGGAAACTGGAGTACCCGGAGGTAACCCCCGCAACACGGGAAGAATATGCAAACTCCGCACACACTTCCTGGCGGGAATCGAACCCCGGACCCTGGAGGTGTGAGGCGAACGTGCTAACCACTACGCCACCGTGTGCCCTTTTTAAATATATATGCCTTCTTATTTGAATTTAATATGTAATGACGAATGCAAAAAATCTGGGTTTTGCGTAATGAAATCATTAAAGTTCATTTAAGAGTTACTGTGTTAAGGAATAGTTTTTGGGACTAAATACCTTTTCCTGCGTCATCTTGTCTCTTAACCAGGCACTGAAGCGTTGGCGGCTAGCAGCATCTCCGGTGGCCCCCACGCTCCATACCAGAGAAAAAATAAACCATGGCTCAATCAGCTCACACACACGGTCCAGCTTATCCTGAGGAGGAGGTCCCTCTCCCTACATACACACAAACACACAGAGTATTCTGTTAAAAATGCACATATACGTATACTGTATATTAAAACTGAAATGCTGTTACTAAAAAAAAAGAAAAGATTCAGCGGCTTGATGCACCTCTTGTGGGATGAACGGCTGGAAGAAGCATTCCAGCAGTTTGAGTAAAGAGCAGGTCAGGTTGCTGTCCATCGTGGTAATCACTTCAGTCACTGACCTCCTCACAAACATTATAGAATCCTGTGTACACACATATATGAACCTCAAATACATACAGACGGCAATGTCAGAGCTTTTCCCTGGCTATATTTATTCCTACAAATTTATACATATAGTTTAACTCTTTTACCAGAGGCCAAAAAGTGGAATTTCCACTTGCACGCAGTGGGGGTGCCCATGTTCAGCACTGAATTTATTTGTGATGTCACACTTCATAGTAATGGTTAATGGCTCATAAGAACATAGACACTCAAGTCATACTAGGCCTCAATATTATAATTTTTATCGTGGCAAAAAGAGCTTTAGTTGAGCTGTGACCAATCTTATTGTGAGTCATGATACTCTACACACAGAAACCCAACAGCGTCCTGACTAATATTATAATAGACTAGTGACGATAAAATAATTCATGTCGAATAAATCAATTTGCCAAATCAACTGTTAGAAAGGGTTAACCTTTTAAAGAAATTTGCTCTCTACGTGAGAAATCACCCCGTACTGACCTGCAGGAATCGTGTGAAGAGAGAGTTGAGCTGCTGGGCATGTGGCTGTAGAGGTATAGGGATGGTACGTAACCAGCATTCAGTGAATGGAGAGAGTCCCAGGATACTGGGTTCTAAATACACCATCCCGCAGCGAGACACTGTAGCAGGGGACGCGACGGCCAGGTCCTGCACCTCAAACATCAGAGTCATCACCTGGACACAAGAACAAGACAGGATAATGAACATCCGAACTGAAAAGAAGCATAGAAGAGCACAGATTGAATAATACTGACTATGTATAAAGAAATACAAATCACAGTTGAACAGTTGGAAGCCTGAAAATTTGTAAAAGTTTAAAAAGTCAGCGAACTGCAACTCACCTCTGTAAGTTTGATAATCTCGCCTGAGCTCAAACACAGCTTCTTGTTGTCGTCTAGCACAGTGTTCATGTTCTCGATCCAAACGGCGTCCACCGGCCCGTCGAACACGTACCACTTCTTCTCCTCGTCCATCGTGACAGCTCCGGTGCGGATCAGGGACGACAGGATGCCATCCGTCCTGAGCGCGACAGGAATCATTTGTTACGCATGTCATGTATCAGAATGAAATAGTATACTTTGTTCTTCGCTGGCTATCGTGTCAAAATCTTCAGCAATAAGCAAGAAGGTCAGCGTGTCCATTAGACACTCACCACTCGTGTGTGAGCAGGTCGAACTCTCCGTACAGTTGCCCCATGGTGATGGACTTTGGGTTTAGGACGTAGGTCTGAACAGCCTGGTACACTCCACCGCTGAACGACGGCTGACCCTGCAGAGCCGTCATGGCCGCCGCCAGCACTTCATAGCACTGATAGATGCAAGCAAAAAGCATGAGACTATGGGTTTGGTGGCCTCTTGGATGTTAATACTAAAGTCATTGGGTTGTGGACAAAATTGGGATTAAAACAGATTTCCGGTTAAACAACAAACACATCAAGGGTGATAAAAACGATGACAAACGCTCTGTCTACAGCAACCAAGTCATTCAAAATCAAGACCACAGCCTTGGAGTAACTGGAGTCACCTTAGTTTTGCCCGAGCCAGACGGCCCGACCAACATCAAGCCATGTCTCACCACAGTGGTCTCATACAGCTGAATAATCTTTGCAATGTAACCTGTAAAAACAAACAAAAAAAAAGGTACAATAGTAGTAAAAATCTTAGGAATGAAATTTGCTCTTTCAGTTGGAGCGATTCCTGACAGAATACAAAACTCTCACCGTCCACGTCTTTCAGTTGCTTGCTCTTGCAGGCGTTACGGATTGACTCCTCCAGCGTGCCGTAGTCGATGGGCTCCTCGCGGATCTTTGGGAAGAGGTCAGACACGATGCCATTGAAGAGTTTGAGGTCATCCTGCAGGAACTTGGGCACACTGACGTCTCTAATGGCACGCAGACAGATCAGCTCCTGCAGAGGCAGACGGGGGTTACCATGCAGCTCAATTTAATTTATGACTTCTTTTTGTTTGTTAGATTGACGAGAATTGAAATATGACTGGATAGATGTAGCCAAACAGACTCCTATCCTGGAAAGGATGTGCTTGGAATAGATACATTTGTAAAGCATACATTTGTAACACATATCCCAATCCAGACCTCTCTTAGCATTAACATGCTAAGAAAGAAAGAAATAAATAGATGCATAATGGACTGTATGTTTTATCAGAGGATCCATCCATCCATCTTCTACCGCTTACTCCTTTTCAGGGTCGTGGGGGAACTGGAGCCTATCCCAGGGAGCATTGGGCACATGGCGGGGTACACCCTTGACAGGGTTTTATCAGAGGATCTAAATGTGAAAACAATCAATTCCTACAGTACTTTGACACGACACTGACGATCACCTCATTCATTTCAGGGTTCTCTCTCTTCAGGTTTCCAGCAGCAGAGATCACGGTCTTCACAGCTCTCATGCCAAAGTCATAGTGGTCCTACATAACACAGAACACATCGCAATACATATACATAGACATTAAAGAAGCAGTGCACGACATTCACGTTGTATTCCTACATGTTACACATAGAAGATGAGACCTGGGAGCTGAGCTGCTCAGAGGACAGCTTGAAGGTGCTGGTGATCTTTTTGGAGAGGACCTTCGCATCACTGAAGCCAAACGAGTACAGAGAGATCTCAGCGATCATGGCGTAGTCTGGGACCATCATGGCGACGGGACGGAACAGAGCCTGCAGGACATTATGTAAATTTATCGAAACAGCGAAAATACAAAGAGTGTTGTGGTGAAACTCAGGACAAAATGCGTAACTGTTTAAGCCGATGTGAGTAAAAACATGTACGTGTGGTGGAAGTGTACCTTTAAGTTGTCGGGCAGTTCGGTTCGGCCGGCATAGCCTGGGTTCATGGTAATAAAGACGGCGCAGGAAGGAACCAGCGGGATCTCTGTTCCTTCAAACACAAACCTCTCTGCCTAAACACAAACACACACGCAACACTTTATATTAGTATTTGACTGTCACCTTTAATCTTACAGACACTCGTGTGTTTGGGTGCGAGCTCTGACTAACTCTCTGCTGCTGTGCCTTTTGGATGGTGGTAATCTGCTGAGCCACCACCGAGAGCACCTCCACATCGATCCGGTTGAATTCATCAAAGCACGCCCAGGCTCCAGAACTGTAAACACACGGACACACAATACCTTCAGTGTCAGCCAGCACAACAGCTTAAACAGAGCAGCAGGTAAGCATGTCTGACCTGGCTAGACCCTTGAGAAACTTTCCCATAGCGAGGAAGTCGAGCTGGTCGGAGCAGTTGAAGACGACGGTCTGGATGGCCAGCGCTTTGCCCAGGTCTTTAGTGGTTTCGGTCTTACCTGTGCCAGCTGGACCCGCCGGAGCACCTCCAAACTTTAGATGCAAAGCACCAGTCAGTGTCAAGTAACACCTGGGTGAGACATATAAAATAGGACCGGAGCAGCATATCAACACAAAGCACGTGAACGCCAAGACATCCATATTGATCTTCCGCTATTGTTTTACCTGTCAGTCAGAGGTGTTATGACAAGTCGCCCGGAGTTACCGAGATACTCGTAGCCGTAGAGGAATTCCGCGTTCACTGCCCTGATATAGAGGTCATCTCTCATCCAGTAATATCTACCAACACATGAAACACACACACACACACAGTTACATAATCTCAGACGTTACAATGTATTATTGTCCTCTATCATAATACAAAACATGAGTCACCACTAACATACACTAACAAATATCTCCTAACCTGAGCTGGCTGATCCACTCAAAGTCGTTAACGCTGGCCACGGATTCCTCCACCAGTTTGGCAGCTACGTCTTTAGCGTGCACCTCGATCACGATGAGAGCCGAGAGAACGGCTCTCTGCATTCTAGACAGACGGCCTCGCACCAGCTGCACCAGGTCTCCCAGCTACCCACATACAGTACAAGCACACACACATACAAACAACCATCAACACATGGTTATACACGTGTATAAAAAAAAAACAAAAAAAACCCAACCTTAAGATATCAACAAACATAATTCAATTCGATCAGTTTCGCTTTAACCTCACTTGTTGTTTAATTTCTTTCTTCTCACACCAAATTAGAACTGGATTCTCAACATACCTGCGTCTGGAGCTGAGGATACAAGCGCTCGGCGAGGTCTCCCCTCTCTAAAGACTCCGAAACTTCCGCAGTCCAGAAAGTCTGACATCCAGCGATCACCACTTGCCCGGGCCACGACAGCACCCACTTAGTACGGGGTTCCTACGCAAAGCAGAAAAGAGGTCTATGTCCAAATTCATTTAAACATAAAAAAATACTAGAATCCAAAAGGAACAGCAAGTGTTACAATAAATAACTGTTTAATTCAGGGTTCATCCAGATGCTTCAGTATTATTATTATTTTTTCAGAAAAGAGAGAAGACTAGAGAAGAGATGTCTTAGTATTATTAGAAATATAACAATTAACTAGATAATAACTAATAGTTAACTAGTAATGTACTGTACACTAAAGGGTGTCAAGTCAAAGTGTGTGGGTGGGTGGGCGTGTGTGTGTGTGTGTGTGTGTGTGTGTGTGTGTGTGTGTGTGTGTGTGTGTGTGTGCGCGAAATGACTGGAACACTGTAACACTGGTTGACCTTTTACATTTTTATGACCAAAAAAACTAAAAAATGTTGAAATAATGAGAACTCTGGCCTGATACACTGACCTCTGGATAAACCTTGAGTGAACGCTGAATGTTGTCACGCAGACTCAGCTTCATGGACTTCTCCACATCACACAGCCAGTCCTCAACATTCCCAGTAGGCCACACTGGGAGGAACAACTGGACTTCCTCTCCCTCTCCGGAGTACATGTGTGTGATCTGGAGGTCCGGTTGGAACTGGAGCTGTACGTTACAGACAGAGATTCATAATTAATTTTATTTTTTAAAATGTAGTCATATCTGGGGGAGGTTTACTGTATTTGGTTCAGCTCATTTAAAACTATTGATGTGCATTTGGTGTGTCATTGTGGTGTGGGTGTGTGTGTGTGTGTACTTGTGGCAGACTGACCCTTGCAATATTCTCGAAGCATTTGCGCAGATGGGGCTGCACTGCTGTCGGGTCTTTGGTCTGAGACAGAATCTCTAACAGCTCGTCATCTGACAGAAAGTAGAATCTAAAATCCAGGAAGCAGAAATATCAGGGCATGTCGGCCCTACCTTCATAACTGTAAGGGTAAGCAAATATCTAACAGTACATGGCATTAAACGATCTTGTATAATGATGTTTACGCTATGGCGCTGCTGAATTCTTGAATCTGATTGGTCAGAAGGTGTTGATGACTTCTCGGGCAGCAGCTCTGACAGTCGTGCAGCTGCAAATCGCAGGTTTGTATTAATACGCTCACTCTAATATGCTTTCATTTCTATAGAAGCAGCTCTTTCATAGGGACTTGTATGGTGCGTGCTCATATAATCGAAGACGAATAATAAACAGATTAGTAAATGTATCATTGTTGAAGAGAGTAGGGGTTTTTTTGTATGGAAGGAGTCTCCAGAACCAGTGCTTTGTAAAAGGCGGTACGATTTACGCAGAGGGAGACTTTTCAGGACAGTGGATTTTGTGCTTTATTGTTTCTCTGTAACATGACAAGATGCATGTTCTTTTGCCGTATTAACTTTAAGAATGGGCGGTGATTGTTGAGGGAGCGACCGTATATAGCGGTTCTATATTCATAAGCATTAACAGGAACTAACGTCATGCCACATCATGCCATCTTGGCATGGATTTTTTTTTTCCTATCACAGCACGTCCGTGTATGTGTTTTACTCCTTACACGTTGATGATTAATGATTAATGGATTTCTGACCTGGGAAAGGATCCCCGTTTGGTCTCTAGATATTCGCTCAGCCCTTTCTGCACCTGCTCCAGCAGCATGTTACAGTCTTTCAGATGATCCAGGAGATGCCGATCCGGGCAAAGCTGAATTACCTGCGTATGAGAGATCACACACACTAATGCAAAGACTTACACCCACTTAACCATGAATAGCTATATAACTGAACACACATAGATACACACTCAGGCAAAGAAAATAGCTCATTAAAAAAAAAAACCCCATACTATATAAAATACTGATGGATACATTCAAGAAGATGCTGGAAAGAGCGAGAGCCCGAGATAACCTGTCTGTTATCGTGTGCGGTCTTCATCACGTTCCTCCAGGTGTTCTCCATGGTCTGGTATCTCTTCCCCTCAACGGGCAGCTGCCGGTTGATGTCGTCGGAGCTGAAGATGGGCTCCAGGTAGAGCCAGGAGCGCTGGCACGTCAGCCACTCCTCCAGCACATCCTGCCAACAGGAGTTAATTAAAACATGCTCGGAATGTACTGTAGCTATCAGAGGATCAAAGATGGCTTTAAACTTCTTTTGTGAGGTGAGGCGTAGCCGTGGATAAGATTAGAATTCGTTAGGAGATGTTAATTTACTAAATAAACATCATGGTTATACCTGAGTCATCCTCAGCTTGCTCTCCCAAGTGTTGATTCTATCCTCAAACGCCTTTTTGTAGGGGGAGAACGACATGCTCTGGGTCATCACGATGTGGTCGTCCAGAAGCTGGGACGCCTCGTCAGGACTCTTCAGGATGTACGTGCCCGTCTCCTTATACGGCAAAACCTCAAACATGACCGATGTCCACTCGCTTTGCATCTTATCCAGAGCCTTATCGCACACGGATGGAAAATAAAAATAATCTGAACAGTTCCTCTTATAGCGTGATGCTGTCAAATTCTCCGATCTGACTGGTGAAGGTTGTGATTAATCAGGTTTATGTATATTAATGATCGTGACACTAAGGCTAATAATAAATGTTGTTTATTTCCAGTAGAGAATAGTAGGTCTCAAAGTCTACCACTCATATCTGTGATATAAATCGTATTAAATCCGATTCCAGATACATTACCTGTTCAATGGCGTACTCTTTCCCAGCCACCTCTGCGACCCGTGCGATCTCATCCACGTGCTGAAGGAGGTCGCGCTCCAGGCAGTGGGAGAGCGTAAGGTTGGATTTGGGCATCAGGTTCATGTTAAGGCGTTCGGACAGAAGGGTCCAGTGGCGGCTGCGCATGCCCGGGTTCCTCAGGCCCTGAATCAAGGGGATGTGTGGCTGGAACTTCTCCATCATGCCTCGGACGTAGGAAGCCACATCCTGACAGGCTGTTAAACGAAGTAAAAATAATAAGAATAGCTCTTCTTCTAAGCACATCTCAGACGTGTGGGCGTTTTACTTACACGGTATGTCTTTGAACAGCTTGATGCACTTGTGCATGGTCTTGAAGGCATCACTGATGTTGCGCTCCAGCTGTTCTGGGTCGATAGACGACAGCGGGTCATTTAGCCAGCTGTCGTGCCAACGTTGCCAATCGGACGTGGTTGTCCACAGGTCCCGGAATGGTTGAAAGTCTCGACTAAGCTTTTGCAACCTGTCATACTGGTCCAGAGAAAATAAATGAATATAGATTACGGATATATTTCTCTGCAAACTTTGGAGTCATAAGGTGAGAAAAGTGTTCCGGCATTGCACTATACCAATCTGGTGTGGTCGTGCTGTGTATCTGTGACAACGTACGTTAGTGAGAGGGACGCCGAAGAGGCGCTCACGGTTGTTGTAAACCTGCGCCAAGCCTTGACACTCCTTCAGCTGCTTTGCAACACGGCGCACTTCGTTTGCTACTTCATGCGCACGATTGATGTCTGTATAGGCAGCAAAGCCTGCGACAACCATCTAAAACACAAACACACACACACACACACACACACACACACACACACACACACAAACACTTTAACAAAGTAACTCTTAACAAGGCTTTTCCCTGCTGTAGTAAGTATTTAAAACGAGTATAGAGAACCACAGGTGAACTGGTGTTGGGAGCTCTGACCTCTAGTGCGTCCAGACGCTCCTGGAAATTGCTCTGATCAACCATCTGGATCTTTTGGAAGTGTTCCTCATCCTCTTCATGCTGTAGGCGCACATTTTCAATCTGACTGAGGATTTTATGAGGCCAGGCCATCGCCGTCCATCTTCGCATGACAAAAACACGTCATTAGTGATCACGAACCAGATCCCCTGGGGTTTTTTTCAGCTATGCGTATTGTGTACGTTTCAATAAATCTAAATTATTATTTTGAAAAAAACACAGCGTACTTTCCAGTGAAATCCTCACTGGTGAGATTGTAGAAGAACTCGTCTATTAGCTCATAGTCAGTCACGGCTTTGGACAAGAGCTCCTGTCAACGCATTGCAGCATTAGGAGACACAGAGAGGAGAAAATGCATTAGACACATATTAGAGATGAGAGCACGAAAGCAGCTGTCATCATAATCAAGTAAATATATATGAAGTGATAACATAAACCGAGGAAGTGGTTTAAGCAGTTCTGCTAAAAATCTGTTCAAACGTAGAAATGTCTTCTTTACTTCATGGGCCTTCAACTGATCTGGAATCTGCTTCATCCAGTCTCTTTGCTCTGCCAGCTCCTCGATGCTGTTGGGCTTCTCATACAGCTTCCTGCTGATCATCTTGCACTCTTCACATGCCTAAAATGCACGATATAATAATTTCGATTAAAAAAAAAACCCACATTTTTCCGATCCTGCAGAGCGACAGCCCTTCATAATTTAGTGGTTCAGCAGCTCAACTCAGACAACCGGAAACGTTCAGGATTCCAGATTTCCAGGACTGAAAATGTGAACACGTATAGTGTAATACTGTGAAACTCGCCTCTTCCATTTGCTTGCGGAGCTTGAGAGCAAGGCGGTCGAGAACGGCATTGGCTAAAGCACGACGTTTCTTAGACAGGTTCTTCTTCACAGCCTCCACGTTCACCATGAAGGGCCCGATTATGATGAAGGAGGGGAGGGACTGTTCCAAAATTTCTTTCTGCTTTAGCTGCCTCACAACTTCCTCTTTCACCTCTAGAAGAGTGCTGTTCTCCTGACTATAAAGCCTAGCATATAAATACGCAGATGAAAGCAGACACACACACACACAGACATATGCAGGTATGAGAGATTTAAATCCCAGATAGCAACATTGCTGTGGCCCAGATCTGGTCCACACCTGACACTTCCGGCCCACACATCCACCCCACATACCGCGTGGAAGGATGCCACTTTGGTGGTCCGCTCCTGTTTGCCAGATTTGGACCACAAGCAAGCTATAGCAATGCCGCATGTGCCACATTTTTGCCATAGTTGGCCCACATTTGTTTTGTGATATTTGGGCCATATTCACTATTTACCACATATGGGCCACTTCAGGCTCATATCCATTTTGTCCAGGCCAAAAGAAAGCCAGCAGTGCCGCATCACTGCCTGAAGTGGCCCACATGCGGATGCGATCTGGGATGCAGTAAAAAAAAAGCATTAAAAAATGACAAAAAAATGTTGTATTTTACTGCTTCGCAACTGCTTCTACGTAGTGAAAAAATCACACTGGTTTAACTCCACTAAAGATAAAAATGTCTGTCTGCTCTTTTAAAATGTTCTCTTTGTAAAAAAAATAATGGATAAAGGCTGGTTTGGACAATCATTCTATTGCGCTATAAGTGTAATGTGAAAATCACAGGTAATTTATACATGTTGAATGAAATGAGCCAGAGACTTGTAGTCAGCTTTTGGGCTTCAAGTGGAATAAAGGAATAGAAAAAAAAGAAAGTTTAAATTGAACTGTACTTTAGGAAGGTGTTGATGTCAGAGTTGTAGAGCTCGAGGTGGCATTCGTATTCACGGGCGTAGGCTTGGAGAGGAATGGAGGCCTGGCGCAGGGCATCGCCCACTCTCTCTTTCAGCGTCTTCACTGCTGGCTCCCAAAGACCCACTGACTCCAACAGCGGAACCCCACAGATAAACAAGTTCTTCATGACAAACTAAGACAGACAGAGAGAACCAGAGAACACCAGAGACACGGTTATGGAGACACACAGATGATCAGTGATGCAACGTGATCGATCTGAAGTATTCTGAATCGCAGCGGATCAGTAATGTGTAGGTAACCTTGTCCAGCTGTGGGAGATTATGAGTGCAGAGGATGCCTTTGTCGAATAAATTGATGACGGACGTCTCAAAATTCTCTAGTGGCGTGCTGTAATGGACCCCGGTCTGGTCCAGGATCAGGTCCACAAGAAACAATGGGTTCTTCTTGGGTCTGTGAACACATCGTTGTGTAAAAGCATGAAAAGAGAATTTCCTGGGATTATACATTTAATAGGCCTCTCTGCTCAACTGATTCATGTAATTACCTGGCCACTCCCACTCCACTCCCCCTTAATCAAAGGAACAATTAAACATAAACAAAACACAGACTCTGTCTATGTACCTTCTTCAGCATACTTAAATCGGGCCTTAAAAAATACAACTTTTCTTGTAAGGTCTAACAAGCAAGGTTCCTCCTGATCTGTGAGCTAAAAACACACTGTCTCACTTGTAGGGACTGCGGACGAGGTCAGAACCCAAGGTGAGATCTGGGGGACAGTGCAGCACGCTGTGGCAGGCATCCAAGACCAGTTGAGCCAGGCTGGTGAGCGAGTCCTGCACCGAGAATCGCAGGGTGTCCTGTAGTTTGTAGCGTATCTGCGTCATCAAGCGACAAAGCTTGGACATGCAGTACACCTGCCAGCATGACTCGTTTAGATTGTACCAGCCAGGCCCGGCGTCACGCAGGCTGGAGTGGATCCCGTTACACAGACTGGTGATCCAGGTGTCACGCAGGAAAAGCTGCACCTGAAGACAGAGGAAGTAGGGTCAGTGAAAAGCATTACAAGGTATATACAGTATGTTCATATAGATGTAGTGTTACCTGTGTGTGCACCTGTGACTGTGCCAGCTCAAACTCTTCCAGGCGTAGAGGCTTGCCAAAGGTGACATGGAAGAGGGGCATGGCTGCCAGACTGTTACACTCAGCTCTAACGTTAGACAAAGCAGAGATCACTTCTGGCTTAGTGAGCAGGGAGAGGAAGGTGAATTTGGCACGGTTCTTCTCAAACGGGTAGTCCGGTACAGACACAGAACCTGTACAAGAGCATGTCGTCGGTGTTATAGATACATGTCCGAGCATACATATACATATACATACATACATGCATACACACAAACCTTTGGGCACTCTCTCTGGTTCTTTCTCAGGCAGTGTGATGTAGGAGAACTCTTTGGGGTTGGCCTGAACAAGCTTATCAAAGGTCATTCGGTTCATGGTGCGGGCATACTCCAGGTGAACCTCTTTCTCTAGTTTTTCCATGCACTGCTGCAGCCTGTTTTTCATGCAGAAATACACACCCATGAACAAGCACACATTACAGTTACTCTACAAACAGCACATTTGTATATATAGTTGAACAAAAAAAGATCCCAGAGAACCCCTGTAGTGATTCAAATTCATTTTATTATATATTTAGTACAACTTTTATGTTATTTATAAGACTGTCCTCCCTCTCTGGGACTCTCACCGTGGTAATCGGAGTCCTGGGGTGCTGACGGTGAGGGTTTTGATGTGTTGGAGGGTGGTGGAGTGCAGCGTGGGGGTCCCGCTCCAGACTGGCATGCAGTCCACAGACAGATGGTAGAGCAGCAGAGCCTCTGTGTTGTGCCTGGCTCTGTAGGCAAACTGGACTCTCTGAGCAAAGATACGCGGGTCCTCGGCACAGAACTGAAGCCGGATCCGCGGAACCCAATACTGGTTCGACAGCAGAGGCCCTGAGAGGAACGAGAGAAAGAGAGAAAAGGAGAAAAAAGCGTATTCAGATAATTGGTGTGCATGACGTATGACTAATGCACTTTTTAAAAGTATAATCCACAATTTGGGGAGAATTACTAACAATTCAAACAAATAATGTCCTGAAGCATTCGGGAAAAAAAAGCACAAAATTGCTTACACAGCGAAATGCTAAGAAAGGTCCCGTATTGTCAGAACTGCCTTGGTGTTTGAGCTCCATGTCATTTGTTTTGGTCTGAATGTCAAAAATTGGTGACCCTACCATTAAATATCCAGTAAGAGGAAATGCTTGAAAAAGAACCTTGAAATAGTTCTGACAAGCGTCGTCAGATAAGTTCGACTCTTTGGCACATACCTTTATTGCTTTGTGCTCCACCCACAACAGGTTTGCCCTTGCTGTCTCTCACACAGCCATTCTGATCTGCTTTTTGTACCATGTACTGCTTCTTCTCCGGGCTGTAATCTAGAACGCCGACAGATTGCCACGTATACTC
>JAOUWY010000001.1:6413386-6438258 GCA_025728095.1 Prietella phreatophila | reverse complement strand
TACTAGTTCATACTGGCACGTCGTTTCCACATAGTCACATTTACAGGATTTTTATTTATTTATTTGTTTGTTTGTTTATTTTCAATTATCGAACTCTTGGCTAGCCAAGTATTTTTGTGAAATAGAATTTCCGCGTAAGTGCCTGAAATGGATGACAGAAGCACCCTTGGTGGACGAGGCATCGATAAAAGATTTATCCATGACATCACTGGAGATGGTGTGGTCGTGTGCAGTCGTGCTAGGTTCCTCCCTCACAACGATGACGTCGTAGAGTCCACTACCTCTCGTCCGTTACACACGGTCGGAACTACGGTCGCGGCTGAAGCTGTGGATGAAATATTAAATGTTCCCTTGTCAGTTCTGGTGAAAGAACATTTCAAGTATTCAACGTTTTTTTTTTTTTACACAGAAACATGATGCAATCTCGGTGTAACCGTGCTGATCACTCAAGCATGTAAAGGTCTTTGGCACTCGGACCTTCTCCGCAGAAAGCAATTTGAGCTAATCTGGAGAGGAAATTCCGTAGGTATACTGCCACTAGTGTTCGTTTTAAGAATACAGTCTATAAAGCTGTAGGACGTAGGATATGACGAAGGAACACACCAGCGATTTGAAACCTCATCTATAACGAGATAGTATCTATAGAGTATATGTTTGATGTCTGGTTCAGAATGGAAGTCCGTAAATGCTTCAAATACGCAAGAAATAAAACATTTGGGAGGGTAATGTGATAGAAAAGTAATCAACAACGGTTAGTTATTAGACAGTAGGTTGAAATACGCCATAGATTTCCTTTACCCCTGATAAGGATGAAGCAGGTATTTGACTACCGTGAGAGTAGGTGGAGCTGGGGGCTGTAGTCGCCGAGGAGAACCGGTTGTCCTTGGCCCTCAGCGTCGTCACGTTCTTCTGCGGCTGGAACAGTATGATGTGGATCTTGGGGGCGAAGAGGCAGCCGAGAACCACCGAGCCGCTCAGACTCACCGAGATGCACATGGTGGTTGTCTGAACCTGTGGAGTACACAGAGAGACACGGGTGTTAAGACCTTTCTAAGGAGATACTGTAGACTGCCTTATTACTGATTTATTTATTTACGTTTCGCCTAAATGCCTCTGGTCACATTTTGATATTTGAATCATTTTTACTCTGCTTCGGTCAGCAATTATGTGCTGCACAAGATATCCATGTATCTGTACCAACCTCTACGATGTTTTTGTTAAGCTCCCAGACCACTTCTTAAAAGCTCACCTCTATTCAAAATGACATCATTACTATTGGTCTCTATTTGTGATTAATCGGTTCTCTGCACGTACTGCCCGACTTGGGTATCGGTATCGGTAAAATCCAATATCGATCGACCTCTAAGCGAGTCCGCGTCAATCCTCTAGACGCCAGGGGCACGACGATCTCACCACCAGGGACTTTATTGTTTTCTTCGAATGATGCCATCGATGATGCGTGTCTTGTTTTAAGGGATCAGACCTCCAGTCGTGCACACGCTGCACGGCTCCTGAATTCAGAGAACCTTCTTCGCTCTGCAGATTGTGCCTATTGTGCCTAATATTCTTCAGTTTGAGCAAGCGGGTCATCTCTGAAGCTGCTGAAACCTTGGAGGATGCTTTCATGCTGTCAGGGACAGGTTAGCATCTCATTCAGCAGACCTGCGGCATGACTACAAAAAACGTCTTTTTAAAAATTTTTTTTGAACATCATCAATCTGCACAATGCAGAAAACATGGACGTTCTTCAAAGCGAGCTGGAGGTTACTTGAGGACATTTTTTCTGTTCATTAGGATCGTTATCGCCGTAAAATGCTGGACGAAATACCAAAGCGAGGCTTGACAGGAGCCAAACCGCTGTGGGAAAGAAAAGGGAGAGTGAGGAAAATACGAATCTCTTTGTTGCACTTTGCTCCCGTCTGCGAGGCTGAGGGTGCCGTGCTGAATCCCATCGCCGCAAGCCTCCCTTTTATGCCAGAATACATTAAAATGTATTATTTTCCAAACTGTTTTCATACTCAGACGGAGCTCCTCATTAGCTATGATTCTACATTTAAAACATGGCCGAAGGCTTCACGAATACACTTTTAGACCGTCGTAAACATCTCCTATATCTTGATACCGTGGATCTCTAGGTCTAGGTCTAGAATCTGACGCAGGAATGGCGAAACCTTTGGGGGGAAAAAGGTTTTTAGACCTCTTAAACAAAGGCCATGTTCACTGCAAACGCTTTAAGTAACGTTTCCTACTAACGCACGTCTCAGCGACAAACAGAGAGCAGCCGGCATGATTAGCCTGCCTGCGTAATGCTGACCGAACCCTAGAAAACACTACCAATTACGAGCATCGAGATTTTTGCAGAATCCACTTTTCATAAGTGCTAAAAGTTTGATTGCGTACATCTTGATATTGCGCAACACTGCTGTCTTGAATACTTTTTAAAATTATTTAATTAGCCGAAGCTACCTTTAAAAATAACCGAGCGTTTTCCTTGAATAATCTGCTTTCTAGAACTATCCAGCTGGACCAAGAGTATTGGAGCGAGCCCTCTTTGTATCTGTTGGTTTTTTTGTTTTGTTTTGTTTTTTTTAACAATTTGATGTCTCACAATTATAATAACTGAAGTGATATTAACTGCTATGTTTTGGCATACTCGGTACAAAGCATGCCAATTTAAATAAATATATATACATATATATATATATTTGTGCATTTAATTAGCTTCACAATAAAATGTAAATGTCACAGTTGCTTTTCCTCAGTTTGACAAAGTCGCTTCAGTGTAGTTAGCTGCTTTTTCTTAGTAGCTTGTCGTGTAGCTTTAACAGAAGTTTTGGTTGCAGCTTAGCTTCTTTAAACCAAGAGCTTCTGTAGCTTAACCAGTCACAAATGCAAAGTAACTTCCCCAGCGCTGTTTTCAGAACACACATGCAGTGTATTTTTGATCTACGAAGTTAGGTAGCTGCTTCCTATCATGACGGTTGTAAAGAAGAAGTGCCTGCTGATGGTTAGCTATTGTTTTTCAGAACATATAACGACAATCGTGAATCGAGCTAATTTTGTCATAACGTTTTTAGGAAAGTCTGAAACCACGTTTTGTGTTGCGTAATGCTGCCTATTACGTACCGTTTTATCGAATAGCTTTTGACTGTTTCTGTGCATTCTCCGAACGTATACTTAACGCATCAACTTTTGACATGTTCGCAGCCTTTTCTTTGCGATCTTTCTCGCTACGTGGCACGTTATTCTGTTCTCAAACGGATCTAGGGATACATCGCGGTTCTTCCCTCGATCCGGTCTACACTTTGCACCGATGAGGAAACGCTGGCTTTCTTCCCGGCTCTGTGATCTCTTCTGACAGTCTGGCGTCGCCGCTCACACAGCCTTGGGCTGTTCTTGATGACTGTGTTTACCGCGGAGCTAACTCAGTTCTGACATCTCGCACCACACGGCAAAGCGAGTCCGCTGATAAAGTGCGACAGGCCGCCCACGGTCTGCCGGAGGGACTCGTAACGCACTCGAGTGTTACGTGCTCACGCCTCGGCGAGTCGTGTGTCTGCGTTGGTTGATTGTTTTTCTTTTGCTGAATTTATCTGATCGAAAGAGCCAAGTCACTTAACACCCCATCCGTTGTGGCATGTCTGAACTGTATGTATAATAAATCGGTGTTTTTATGGGTAGTGCTTAAAAAAATCGAAGAAGCCTCGGCATATCAAAGCAGAATTTACACATCCTTTCGAAGATGTGCATTTTGTTACTTGAACATACAGTTGTTGTTTTGCAGTTTAATGGGAAAATGTAGTAGGGTGTAGTTAATGGCGGAGTAAATGATTTGTGCCTCACAGCTCCAGGGTCCCTGTATTGATTATGAGCTCGGGGTTACTGTCTGAACGTTCTCCCTGTGACTGTGTGAGTTTCCTCCAGGTTCTCTGGTTTCCTCACACATCCCAAAAACATGCCAGTTGGTGGGTTGTCTATGATAATTTGCTCCTAGGTGTGAGCGAGTGTGTGTACTCCCGCCTCAAGCCGATTGTTCCCGGGATAGGCTCCGGATCCACTGCGACTACGATGAAATTACCGAAGATGAACGAATATAAGGTTCGGAAGCTTCAGTCCATGACCTAAACCTGTTTTCATTTCTTCGGCGCTAAAAATCAAATGTGTTTCTCAAGGACTCGCTCGGCGACGAAAAAATGGTCGAGCCTTCTATGAAAAAAGCTATAAAAGATTGTTTTGTTACACAATATTACCAAGAGCTCTGAAGCTCAGTGAATAATTTATAATAATAAAAATGTATTCAGTTTTCAATTGGATGCATATGGTAAATGTTTAAATAAGGACTGTTCATGGTAGTGCACTCATAATCTTCACTCACCCTGTAGTCGCTTGCGGTGACGTAGAAGATGGGCTGAAAGGCCAGCCAGATGATGCAGGTGGTGTACATGGTGAACCCGATGAACTTGGCCTCGTTGAAGTTCTCGGGGCACTTCCTGGTCTTGAAGGCATAGAACGTGCACAGGACGATCAGGATGCAGTTGTAGGTGAGCGACACCAGCATGCTGGAATCCAGACTGTTGCACTTCAGAGTCACCACGTCACGCCTCTCGGGACTCATTTCCTTCCTGACACCTGGTGCCTCCACTAGGAGCCATACCAATGCCACCAACAGCTGGGCAGAGATCAGCACACCGCAGATGGCCACTTGTGATGCAGGGCTGATGAAACGAGGCCGCTGGGCACCGTCTCGCACGCCACCAAAGATCCGTGCGATTCGATTGGTCTTGGTGAGCAGGGCGGAGTAGCACACAGCGAACGAGGTGCCGAGGCCAAGACGTCTCAGGGTACAGACAACTGCCGACGGCTTAGCGATGTAGATGAAGGTCATGCCGTAGCACAAGAGAACCCCCAAAAGGAGGATGTAGGACAGCTCACGGCCACTAGCTTTCACCACTGGAGTGTCGTTGTGCCGTAGAAAGACTCCAGCCACGGCCAGGGTACACATCATACCCAGACAGGCGATGGTCACAGGTCCTACAGCCCAGGCATCTGACCAGTGGATGTATTCTTCTGGAAGCTCGTAACAGCCAGTCAGGTTGGCCAAAGGCCATTCTCCAAAGCCACAGTCCTCACAGGTGAACTCGTCTAGAAGGTACTGATGAGCTTGGCAGGGGATGCAGATCCAGCAGCAAACATCCCCGGGTTGCATGCTCTTGGCCTCGTTCGGATGGCAAGGGTCGCTGCACTGGGAGGTGGGCGCTGGTCCTCCGGCCCAATGTAAAATGCTGGTATTAAGAACCAGACTTTGGGCCCAGTACCCTACCTTCCTATAGACATACCTTCCGTTCTCTTGCTGATAATGGAAGATGTTGTAGCGGCCCAAGCAGTCGCCCGAAGAGGTGAAGCGCACCACGTTCTCTGTATCAGCAGGTCTAAATGGAGCTATTTAGTAATGGTAGAAAGGGAGGGAAAAAGGGCAGTGAAATTTAGTACAAAGATAATATTGAATAAAAATGGTTTCACTTAGAGAACACATCCTTCATTAGCACATTTACTAGCCAGAAAATGATCTCATCCTGCCTTCAGCAAAGCTTTTGAAAAACTGTTAAGGCTTTGAGCTACGGTTGCTAATTATCACCACCTGCTGGCCAAAACTCTTTAATGTGCATTTATTTAATGCTGTGAAAAATAGCTCTTTATTATGGGTCATCAAAGGCCATGATTAACACCCAGATCAATAATAAATACAAAAACAGCTGGCGACTGGAACGAGCATAGCGTCTCCACTGATCTTCGAGAGATGAAACACCATTGGTGGGCTTATTTGCTGAAATCCCATGGGCTTCATTGCTGAAACTGTCTACACAACCTCTGATGTACTGCATGTATAAAGTGCGGCTTTTAATGATTAAAAACAATGACGTATTTAACCGCTAATTGTGGCTGAATCGACGACATCTTTCAGGCCCTACCAGATTTAAAATCCTCTCTCTTTCTTCTCATAATTTCTCTCTGTGCAGCTACACTGACTGGAGCTGTGTGCTAACCTAATAATTACAGTTTTCAAATCTGAAATTCGGCAGCATCCTTTTAATCAGCAGTAAAAAAAAACAACATGCATCACAGGCCATTCATCTGAAGGATGCCTGAACATTCGTGGAAATCACTCTCCTCTCTTTATACAGGGAATACTTGATGGATAAACATTGTTGGTAATGAATGAAAGACAATAGTTGGCAATTAGCATTATGCAAAGCAAATCGTGCTAATTGGTCCCACTAGCTTTCAGCGATTGCTATTCGTTTTGAAGCATCCTTTTGATGAAGCTGTGGTAAACATTTGTAATCGTCAGTCACGCCACTCACCATCAAACTTGGTCTTGAGGATGAACTCGCGGTAGAACCTTTTGCCGTTGCCAGGCTTCATGGCATCGCACACTCGTGTGGTGTTGGGGCACACGGCCTGCCGCATGTTATGCAGAGCGTGCGCCATCGCGTAGACGGCGTTCACGACGAACATGATCTTGGACTCCTGCTTGAACGAGCCATCCCTCAGACTGTGTCTGGCGCAGCCCGGCTCGTGCAGCCGACACCCAAACTTGTGCTCCCAGAACTCCCTGAACCAGGGGTTGCGTGTGTTGAGCTCTGGAGTGAGTTTGGTGAAGTAGTCCTCGAACTCTCGGATGGAGTAGGAGGCGAGCTCGATGGTGAAGGCCCTGTTGGCCGCTTTCTCGCTGCCGTGCACCACACTCTCCTGCGCCCCCCAGCCATCGCTCGCCACCCAGATAAAGGTGACATTCATGCGTGCTGCTGCGACCAGAAGTTCCCTGGCGTCCTCGCTGCGTGTGAACAGGATCACCACTTTGGCGTTGGTCTTCTGCTGCAGTGAGCGGATCACGGTCTCGTAATTGCCCCGATTCATGGACCGGCTGACTTTAACCGAAGTGGCGATACAGATCTGGCGCACGCGTGCTTCCTGCTGGAAAGCGTCGATACCCGTCTCACCATAGTCACCCTCTGAGGCCACTGTTGAGACGTAGGTCCAGTTAAAGTAGCGCAGGATGTCAGCGATGGCTTTTGCCTGGTAGAAGTCTGGTGGCACGGTTCGCGCAAAGTAGTCATAGCGTGATTTGTCGCTCAGCTTGGCGCTGGTGGAGGCATAGCTGATCTGAGGGATCTGGAAGAGCCGCAGCAGGTTGGCCACCTGGAGACATTTGGGGAGGAGACAAGACAGTCTTGATGTCCTACGCCAAACCCTTTCAAGACATTTTTTGTGTCTGGTGCTATGAGGTTGGTGCAGATAACCAATACGGGAAGCTTATTGCTACATTTTGAGCAATGCGAAGATCTTTTCTTTAATATCCCAATGATATAAAATGTGTATAAAATACTCCAAGAATCTATCCATTGCATATACCATGTACAGGTGTAATCCAGTAGAGTTAAACAACTTGTACTCTTCGATTTGCAATGACTGTCTTTATGCCTTGAGATGACCCGTGTCAAGAAGCAAGAGAGAATGTGGCCATCAGGAGATACCTGGGCCATTCAGTAGGTTTAGAGACCTAGTAATGGACTCCTCCCAACATAAAGATTTAGATAGATTGCCAGGGACTCTCTGCAAAGCTTGGTGACAAGAAATCAGCCAGACACTCCAACCTCCATGCCTGCCCATGTCACCACTCTGTGAAAATATTACCTCTGGCTATGTATCTGCTCAGCATGGAGAGGGATTTGGATCCTACAAAGCCTCTATCTTCATTCGTTATCTAGCTCATCTGGGAAAGTCGTTTCTGCTTGTTTAACCATGGGACTTGGGCAGGTTTCATTCTGATGGATCAAGATAACAGCTGCAACCGAAAACAACAGATAAGGAATATTGTTCTATTTATCCCAGAGCACAATCAGGTGAGATCTAGGTGTCGAAATCTTGCTTTTATGGTTCACTATAATGGTTGCCAGCGGGCACAGAGGGAGGAGAAAGTATTGAGTTTGTCCAAACGTTTTTGCTTACTCTCAACATGAAACATTCATATGGATATTTGAAAGGGCATGCGGACAAAATTATTCATTTAGATCCAGCTGTGGCATTTCTTCCTTAACTGTGTTATATACGCGGTTCACAATTGAACTTTCAGGCAGACATTCACGTGGATATTACATCTACATACTTATTTCCCAAAGCTTTCAGAGCAATCACTGGTGGAACTCGGGGAAGCCATTCACTCTGCAAATTGGAGTGACAATTAGGCCCGCCAGGAGAGCCGGCTAATGACGGAAAGTCAGTGTCCACGCGGATTCACATATAGCACGAGGCTGCTCCACATTAAAAGACCATTAGTCTGATGCTTCTCAGGCCAATTGTTCTGCTTTAGGATCAATTTTTGCCTTTTGTATTTTAATGACTTAAATTACATGGACATCGTGATCTGACCTTAGGTCAGACTTCCTTCTGAGACTTCCTTCTGAGACACTCCATACGTTCAGTTCATGAGCTCGAGAGGTGGCAGTGCTCAGTAGACTAAATCCGATAACGATATCCCTAAGGGGTTGCATGCAATTTTCTCCCTCCCAACTTTAAATTCCAATTTCGAATCCTACCTAAGGCAAATCCATTTAAATTCAGCCCCCAGACACGCACTGTATGGCTGTCGTAATTGTATCCGTCTCTGCATGCATGTGGCTACAGGATTCTTCTTCAAGCTGGAAATAATCATATCCTCTGAATATATGCAACAGTTTGCACTATAACGCTACTAGCTCAGGATATTCGAATAGTCATGGGTTCTTAACTTTTCTAGAAGCTGTACATGGAACTGTCTTATTGTATAGGTATAGGCTTATTGGAAATGGTCTGCACTTAAACTTAGCAGTTCTACAAAGCACTTTATACCGTGTCTCATTCACCCGTTCTCACACACACCTACACACCAATGGGAGCAGAGCTGCCATGCAAGGCGCTAACTTGGGATCGGGAACAACTTGGGGTTCAGTGTCTTACCCAGTGATACTTCGGCACGTGGAGGCATGTGGGCCAGAAATCAAACCGTCAACCCTACGATTAGTGGAAAACCCGCTCTACCATCTGATCCACACCGTACATTTGAAATGTATATTTATTCCATTCCAAAATGGTTAAAGTCCATTCCCTTAAAAAATATTTAAGAAGCCAACATTTTTACTCATTTCTTTTTTTACAGAAGAGTGTAGATGGATTGTGACATTCGGTGGCTGTAAGTAATGTATACAGGTTAAATCTAGTAGAAACCATTAAAGTTTCTATGTAGAACCATACAGCAGAGGGTTTCCCTGTGAGAAAAGGATCCATGGAGGCACAGCTCTGATCCTGAGCTCGGCTTACCGTCTGTATGGAGTTTCAAATGTTCTCAACGCTGTGCAAAAACACGCCAGTCGGTGGATGGATTGCCGCTAGGTGCGAATGAGTGTGTGACCTGCAACGGACTGGTGTACCATCCAGGGTGTATTCCTGCCTCGTTCTCAGTGTTTATGGGAGAAACTCCAGATCCATTCTGACCCTGCCCAGGATAAAGCACTTGCTAGAGATGAATAAATGAATGAACACCACCAGCTTGCTCAATAGGGATATATCCACACACTTAAAATCTGCATCTTGTGTTTATATGTTTCTGTAAAGCTGCTTTGAGACAATGTCCGTTGTTAAAAGCGCTACACAAGTCAAATCGAATTGAATAAAATTTTTTAAAAAAAGCTAAAATCCTCAACACCCTGCGAGTAACACCTTATTCTCATGGTATAGTTGTATTTTCAATTCTGCAGCCCTGGAAGACAAACACATTATGTGAAAGCTACCAGCATGGCCTCGTCTACATGCTGACGGACATTAGATGTGATGTGTTGGGGGTTCACATGCTTAACACTGCATGACAGCCATGTTTAAGGAGCCTGGTAGGTTCAGGGCCACTGGAGACCAGATGAATCACTGAGCTAAGGAGGAGAAACTGAGGGAATGTAATTCGTTTAGACAAGCGCGAATCTGTTCGAGACCAAGACACTCGTTCGCTATCAGTACTCCATACCGAGGGAGACTCGTCCTGTTCAGACTGTCTAAGATGCAAACCTGGTCCTTTTTCGCGCATTAAGATTTCATTTACATATCACTGCTTTTGTTTCTTTCCCTTTCCCTTTGGCATCTCAAGTGGAGTGTATCAGAGTGCATCAGAACGGCACCGAAGCGTTTGACAGACAGCAGCTCAGCTGTTGTTAGCAGCCAATCACCCTGCACACTTTCGAGACAGACACCAGCAAGGGAGAGACGTCACTACTCTCACTCTGTTTCTCCTTTTCTCGTGTTTTTTCTTTTCTCGCTGCCTATCTTGGATATTCAGTCCCCACACACATAAATGAATATTTATCATCTCGCCATGCTGTAGGTATGCATGCAGGTGTTCTATTGGAGCGTTCAATGACATCTGTCGGAGTTCAGTAAGGCAAATAATGTCCAACTGTCCCTGTACCAGAGAGAGAGAGACCACTTTTGGGAATTTGTTCAAATCCAATTCAAAAGGAAGCGACTCATTGAGCTCCTAAGTTTTTAATGGTCACATTTCAGGTGCCATGTTTAGTTTAATCAATCCGATTTTTAGGCAGTTCTGCTCACCTTGCTGTCAAATTTAGAAACACATGGATGACCATTCTGTTGCTCTGACTGTGGAACATGAGCAAGTGTAAATAAAGCTTTTATTCCAGCTGACAGTTGACATGACTAACCTGCTAATTCGCTACCGGAGCTATTCAGCGGACGGTATTCTAGCTGTCTGGTTAAAATTAAAAACACTAGCACAGCCTTACAGCTAGGTAACACTTCTAACGTTCTATTCGCAAGCTAATCTTGCAGTTTATGGCAATTTTAATATGCAGCTGACTTAGCTTCGTTTCTGACGTTTTATAGTTAGCCAGCTACACTACTCAGAAAATGGAAGTAAAGCTGTATATTTAAATTATTTCATTTCATGAGCATAACTAACTTAGACCGCTACCTTGCTAGTCACTAGGGCTTGCTAGCTTTGGGCTAGTTAGCTAGCTATGTTATTCATATTCGTTAAAGAGTAGTTCTTCAACAAAACGGAGCTACTGCTAGTTCTGGATCGAGCCTCCCGTTTTGTAAGCTGAAAAACTAGCAAATGTGCAAGCTAAGTGCTGCGACGTTTGATGAGGCCCGACGCGCTTCTCAAATGTCTTGAGCAGATCGTTGAAGTTCTGAATGAGAAAGGGACCATCGACAGACGCAGCTACTGAATGGAAAACAGCTTCAGGCAGCGACAGAGAGATGAGAGAGTAAAAGACAGGAAGTGGTTGCGAGATGAGGCAGATAAAAATAGTAATCATGTGAGCCAGAGCCAGAGAAAGTGGGGATAAAACGAACAGGAAAGCACGAGCGCTACGGACGGAGTCGGAGACTGAAAGGCTTCATATGGGTGTAGCGGTGTGGTGCTTTGACCCCACGTGCGAGTGAATCGAAAGCGGAGGGTCTCGTGACGCAGTTCGGACGCTTTTTACCGTCCCGCTTTCAACATGAAAGCCCCATCTGTTTCATCAGCTCCTGCGCCAGGCGTGTGGGCATCCCACACACAGCTACAGCACTACAGCTTCAGCCAGAGAAGTTAAAAAGAGCCTCCCTTCACAAGCAGTCGCTTAGATGAAACAAATAAATCACGGAAAATTAAACTGCATCCTTCAGATTCACACGACTCAAGTCGAATGGAAATTTGCTGCCATTTAATTTCCTGAACATCGTCTGTAAACTCCCATAATGGGATTTATATACTGTAGATGATGTGCAGGTTCTCGGTGAGAGTTCCCACGCAGCATACTGCTTATTAGCATTCTGTAAAACACGAAGCACAGGTGAGGTCTCTGTGTGAGTGACCTTGTGCAACTCGGAGAGGCTATATGACTCGTATGAACAGCAGTAACATTATTAATACTCCTCGTCCTGTTTGGTTTGGAGCTGCTCTAACTCCATGGCTCTCAAAGTGAGGGCCAGAGTCTAACGTTCTTTCTTTTTTTCCGCCAATCTAATGATCGTGGATTTCACCGTTATACCACAGCGCTGTTCAATTCTCGATTGACAGCGGTTGGGCTCAGATGGCGTTCGTTCTAATACGTTAACATTTCTACGTACACCGTGACTTCTAATGTGGATGCTCTACGTAAGTGGATTAAAAAAAAAAAACCAGAACGTGTGCAGTCGTTGATACAGATATGTTTTCTCTGGGCAGAAATGTATTGAACGTTTTTGGAAGGAGTCTCCAGTGTCAGTGATTTGTAACCGTCTTGGAACGTTTTCCTGCCACGGGGACGCACGGGTTCACGTTTTGCGGTTTCTCCGTAACATGGCGGGCTGCGTTTTTACATTGTCTTTTATTTTAAGAGATAATAAGGTAAATATGAATCCACCGACTGTGCTTCTTAGTGGTTTTTGTTCTGTGGATGGAAAGCTCAGTTATAAAAAGCCTCTAATATATAACCATTTCAAAATATATCTACATAATGGACTGGATGTGTAAATAGTTGGATTATATGAGAAGTCCATACCGAGATCATAAAAGGATTGTTTTCACAGGGAAAAAAAAGGGACCTTGCATTCAAAACCTTTTGCGAACCCTTCAAGGACAACTTCCCTGTGCGTGTTACTTCATGGCAATTATTATTCCCAATACTCTGTATGCACAAGGTCGGTTTTGTGCAAAATCTATATTGTAATTTATTCTTTCACCTGCTGGAGGAAGCGATGAGAGCAGGAAGGATGAAAGAAGCCACATGACTAGCAATTGGTTTGCGTTATAAGATCCGGTGTGAACTATGACGCGCCTGGAGAACCTGCCACACAGAAACGCAGTAACCCAGGCAATGTTCTGCTACTTTAATTAGAGCGCACGAAGACTTTCAGTGAAAGAGTGACAGATCCAGACTGAAATTTCGCAGCCAGATTGAAAACTCCGGAGTCCCTCAGGCTTTGTGCATGAAATGAATTTATTGTAATGGCCGATTACTGAAGGATTGTCGTGGTGTAATATTAAGATTCTGTATTCGTATCTAATTTAGTGTTGATTGCAGTGTTTTACATTTTTTTTTTTTTTTTTTAATCTTATTGTTTCTTTCTCTAGGGAGGGGAGACGTTTAGTTCTCAAGACAACCACACAACCAGTCTGCCATTCTCACCCACACACAAACTCAAATATAGATTTTTATATTACACACACATGCGCACACACATGCACACTCCAAAGATAGCACAGTCTTCCGGTATCAGTCACACACCCACACACCCAAACTTAACCTCAAATCAGCTGAAGCCGGTATTCATAACTCCCAGAAATACGATCATTCAGCTTGTAGGGACACGTTAGGATACGTTCACGGTACCTGACCTGAGACAGTTTTGTATCTGGCATTCATATTATAAGTCAGTACGGTCATCGTCGTCATCCGGTAGCACAGCAAAACAACAACTGAGGACAGCAACAGCAGTGACGATATTTAGTGGAGGGATAGGGAAATTTGGGATTCACTTTATATTTGACATTTACACTTACATTTACGACACTTGGCAGACGGACTTATCCGGAGCGACTTGCATTTATACAACTGGGCCTTGCTGAAGGGCCCAGCCGTGCTAGCTTGGTGGTGCTGGGATTTGAACTCATGACCTTCTGGTCAGTGAGCTACAACTGCCCCAATTGATATTTTAGGAATCAATTTAAGAAAAACTGGAAGCGATACCAAAGGTTACTGAGTAGTGTCCAAAACGACTGCACAAGAAATCGGTGTGTGCATGTGGGATGTTTCACAGCGCAGGTGCGTTCAAGTTAAGGACCCATATAGACTACGTCCACGTTAATCCGGATAGATCTGAAAACGGCGTTTTTCGTTTTAAATCGCTCCCCGTCCACACTGGCGTCTTCAAACATTTTCCAAAAATCTCTTGCATCCATTACATCCCTATACCGCACATGCGCCATTTCCGTCAGGCGTCTAATATAAGAAAGCAATCTGAAGGTCGTACAACGTGACATTAATCTTTAAAGAGTAAACAAACTGGGCAGCAGGCACAACAACTACTACAAGGACATCGTCCACCATCTTGTTTGTTTCATGTTAAATTGGTCACGTGACTGAAAACACGCCATCTCGTTTTTGAATGTTTCACAGTGTGAAAACGCTGACTTCAAGTTGTCCACCTGGGAATGCGCTTTCGCTGGACAACAACGCCATCTCGGTGTGGACAGAAGGAACTAGGGACTTCAATTCCCAGCAGCCACTGCACCTCTGCGCCACGGTCACATGACAACCCGCACCTGACTCTCATCCCGGTTAACAAGCACCTGTGTGTATTTGTCCCGGTTTCCTGTCCAGCACTCTGTGTCTGGCTTCGTTGTGTCTCAGGTAGTCACGTTATGCTCTGCCGTGTCCTAAAGCGTTGGTTTATGTTTGTTTGCCTTGTTTACGTATGCTTAGGGTCTTTTAGTGTTTTGCTTGAACGCTTATTAAACTTTGAATCTGCACGTGCATCCGCCTACATCTCCGCATTCGTGACGGGAAGGCCAAGCTGTAGAGGAAAATGATGCGTTTTCAGGTTTATCCCGATTAACGTAGACGTAGCCTTAGTCAATAAAGTGAGAGAAGGTCACTTTTACGGATGTGAACCCTCAAGATAGACATATCTGATCTGAGACCAAAATTGGAATTGTGCAATGCAGCTTGTTATATAAACATACACTCATTATGTCAGACTTCTTAACATCATTTAGTGCCTCCTAATACTTCCTTCTCCAATCTACCTCACAATCCAGATGGCTTGCAGTGAGAAAAAAATATACTTGTGTGTGGGGGGGAAAACAACAACAACAAAAAAAACCCTCCCGGCTCCTAAAATGGCCAGGACGTCTGTTGCCATGTGCTGTCTGTTTTATATGCGTGTTCATCCACATCATGTTTGCTCAGGGCACGTGCCAAGCGCCGTCTCCCTCATGCCAGCAGGCTGATTGAGCTCCAGACAGCCTGAAGGCTCCTCTTAGCTCATTCTACTCAGAGGAGGACAGGTGGCTCGGGTTCTGCCAAAGGAGCGTCTCCGGGGCTGTGATAGTCCTGCCACAGACGGAGGAAACTGCTCGAGAAGCCGCTCTAATTCCACCTGCTGTGAGCTACGATGTGATCTAGAGTGAGGAGAATTTGGTGCTGGTTTGGATTATGACACGTGCGTGACTTGTATGTTTGGTACATTTCTATAACGATAAAAGCACGGTAAAAATTCACTATCGATTGTAGTCCGTTTAAAAAAACAAACAAAACTGATAGTGCCTTGGTCGAGTTCCTGCGTACGTTTCCTATTGCATAATGGTTCCCGTAAAAGTAAACGCTGTTCTGTGATTTCCCACGCAACACTAATGTTGACAGAAAACACTAACAAGAACAACAATGGAGGAGCTTCATGATCTGCTTTACCATATACTCGCCATTAGGTAGTGCTGGCCAAGCATTCAGTAATCTCCATGATTTCTGGCACAACCAATGTTACACTAAGAAGGCAGGCAACAACATTCGGCCCGAGTACAGATCACTTAACAATGGAAACAATGCCGAAATGTCTGGCAGAAAAGCTAGCCTCTCACTAGCTAGCTCTGTCCTATCGCACGTCACGGCTACACCAAAGTGCGACCGAACACTTCAAGAAAAGCTTCGACTTCCCTTTTTCCTGTTGTGCCATTGGCCAGTCGTTCCGTCCCCATCATATACCACTCTTTGTATTTTCCTGACCTGTTCGTCCCTTTTTGACCTTCCACTTTCCTTATATGGTTTATGCTTCCTGTTCCTGTTCTTTTGGTGTTTAATTACCCATGCTTATTCCTTGTTTGTCCTGAACTAATTTGCCTGTTTAAATGCTGTGTTTGTGACTTTTTTTGAGTCCTGTTGTGCTAAAGACAAATTGCCAAAAGTCACACCTTATGTGTATCAATAAATGTCCAAGTTGTGAAGGTTACAATGGAATATTCTTATATAAACATGCTGAACACATGACCACATTTAAGTCATACCTCACCTGATTTAAGTGATTTATTTGGACCCACACGCGCACTCGTTCTGTGAACGCGACAAGGAAATTAGATTGATTGTGTGCACCACGAATAGCAAAATGTGACTGAACTCCAATCACAGTCTGGCGCTTTGTTTCATTTATTTTTGAGGCCATTACAAATATGTAAATAAGTCAATAAGACCACTCCAAGAATAGGACTTAGAAACGCCAATTAGCTATCTTCGGGGCAGTAATTACATCTCTAGGAATGAAGGTTGGCGTGGGTGTGGGTTTTTTTTTACTGTGGTTGTTCTTTTTCTGGATATTTCGAGATAAAAATCGAACCACTGGACAGTTCACGAGCTAACGTTTTCTCATCTCTTACCCCACTAAAGCGTCTTGCATAAAAGGAAACACTACAAATCCCTCAGGTGGTCGAGTTTGTGCAGACAAAACTCCAGAACCAAACCTAAATATGTAACGAGAACATAATTAGAGCTCGGCCCTCTCTCTGGCAGTGACAACCGAAAGGAAGGAGCCGGTAATTAACCACGCTTACAGTCGCAGCTCACGGCTTTTCTGCAGCGAAGCGAAGACGTTTCAGTGCTGACAGACCTGTCGGGGGTTCAGGAAGGCTGAAAGCCCCTGATCAGGAAACTCCCAAAGTGGCAAGAGAATTTATATCGCCACGACATTGGCTTCCGGCTAACAAGAAAGCTGTGACGCTGTCCATGGACATGTCCGCTATTAATACGTGGGGCTGACATCTTAGAGGTGTTGGCACAGTTTTGGTCATTTCATGTTATCTGATTTCACAGTAATTTACTGTGCTTTAAAATACTGAAAGAGAGCGGTAATTACCAAGATCGTGATCATAGTATTATAGTGCCTGCAAAACAGCAGCGACATTTTAAAAAGCTGTGTAAACTAGAAGTAATGTCCAAAACAACCATTTTGGTATTGGTCAGTGGAACTAGCAGTAGCTAGTAGTAGCTCCGTGTTGTTCATGAACTACTCTTTAATGAATATGAATAACATAGCCAGCTAACTAGCCCAAAACTAGCAAGCCTTTGTGGCTAGCAAGGTAGCTGTCTAAGCTAGTTATGCAATCAGTATAATAAGAGTCAGTCATTGTTGTAGAAGTACGGATGACGACACTTGTGGTACTCTAAAGTGTAACATGATGCATTTTTATCAGAAAATCATTTTCATATCTTCATATTACCCAGTGCTGACCATCAGAAGGCATTAGAATTCATACTTTTATTATCTAGGACGAAACCCTTTCTCGCTTAATCTAAGACTACCATCTTATCTCTAAACTGATGCAACTGGATCCAAATAACTTTGAGGGAAGTTTATTTTGTGGTGGTTTTGTAAAAAAAAAAATTATGCATTTTTTATTTGTACAAGGTTACACTTTGATTAGACTCCATCCATGTGAAGGCGTCACCATATAAACCTCAAATATGTTCACAGGACTCAAAATACAGCTGGTTTTGCTGATCAAGAGCAATCTGAGATCAGACTCCGTGGCCTAATGGTTCCTGATATGCAGGCCTCGAAGTACATGAGTCTCCCAGACTACTACTCGAGCAGAATTAACCACTATGGCGAAAGGGTGAAAATCGGTATTGTTTAAAACATATTGTTTCATTTATATGAGGAGCCATTTTGTACTAACCAAAAGAAGAAGTTTAAAAAGCCAAAGATCGTTTGGATAAGATTTGCGTGAGCTTGGACATTGTAAACAAAAACAAGACTAGCTAATTTACATTGAAAAGAAAAGATCTACCGAAACTTTCTTTATTTTTTATTGCATGTTACAACCACTTGAACTAATGTTTACCCATGAACCCTAGGAGGCTTGATTCCATGTTAGACTTATTCAAGCCATATCTACCTGTATGGAGACGTCACTATACGATCCCCCGATCACTCCAGATATAGCCAGAGGCGCCTCGTCTGGCACAGGGTTGGACCCGTCGGGGCAGATGAACCCGGGTTGGTGCACTTTGGTGAGCGACGTGCGGACAAACTCAAGCGACTGCTCCAGCGCGTACGTGTCCTTGGAGCAGGTGTCTAGGATGTGGGCTCCCAGCTTAAGGCCTGGTAGGATACGGTTGTCCTGGTTGATCTCATCGAGTGCCAAGAGCATGGCCTCCAGACGCTGGATCCCACGCTGCTCATTGATCTTACCACAGTCCAGCGTGCCCTCGCCTTTCTCGTGTACGGGGAACAAGCCACCGATCACCAGGTCACCGTCCATGATGATCTCACGTTTGGCGCCGGGAAGTGCAGGGACGTACCTCGGGCTAGCCTGGACTGGAATAGGAGGGACAAGCAGTAGGACGGCCATCATGGGGAGAACTAGAGGAGCCATGATGCGGGAGTTGCTCTTTACTTGAAGCACAGCCATGTTTCGTCGTTTGGAATGTGCTCTTGGTTTAGATGTTTAGGTGTTGGATTTTATAGACTGTTAATGCTTCCAGTGAACGTTCTTGCATTTTTCAAGGCTCGTTGAGGAACCTGGAAGAGGAACAAAGAAAGAAATAGTAAGGGTTTCAAGAAGATCTGTATCTCTCAAGTGTGATCGTTTAATCTGGCCATTTAACACTGGCTAATGTTTGCCTACCAGTTGAACATCTCTGATTAAAACCAGACATTGTGCTAATCATTAGACATCACATTAGGCGGAGAAATAATACAGAGCCGTCTAGCCGCTTAATTGGATTGACCTCCGTGTCGTGGAGGCTGCGCTGCTTTTATTGACTCGTTAATTTTATTTAATTATTTTATTTGAAACATCAGAGCCTGTCCAATTCTGGCAAGGAACCAAAAGCCGTGATGACAGCTCATGGCTTCTGGAAGGGAGATTTCAAATCTGTTACGGGGGGGGAAAAAAAACATTTCTATCCATTTTCACTCAAATAAATCAGCATCGAATTTTAGTTCTGTAAATTCAGTGGCTGACGTTCATTACTAGAAATCCTCATTTCACTTCAATTAAAAACTGCTATTAAAACGCAAGTTTAGACTAATTTTAAAACCTGGAGCTTGGCTAAATATTACATGGGTATTATTTGTAGTCTGAGACTAAATCCCCAGATGCCAAAACGTTTTTTTTTTTTTTTTGAACAGAGGTCATCCTCGCGTTATTGTTATGCAGATTTAGTATTTCTGTTCCACGGATCCATCTTTCTCTGCACCAAACTCTTGCCGTTCGTCTAATGAAGCAACATCCTCATATTTATTAAAGTATTCTTCCTCGACCTCCGTTACCATGGAAACTGGAGACTGTGGGTATGTTAAGGGGGGTGGGGGGACAAGGTGCCTTGATAAAGGTAAGCAGCATATAGCAATTAATTCGAGATCTTTCATCGTGCAAGAACAAACAAGGCATGCTTAGGAAAAAGACGTTTTTTTTAATCAACTGAATACATTATGGTGCTTTTTTCTTCTTTTTTTTTAAGAAATGTGATGGAAAGGGGGGGGTTGTTTAACTGACTCGGTTAAAGTAACCTTATGAAAGAAATAAAAGACAAGCGCACAGCAAATAACGGCTTGAGCTAAAACTGAAAAAAGAGAAAAGAATGAAATATTAATGATGCTGTTTCACTGGAATTTTCTGAGCCGTCACAGATGCCAATTACAAATCTGTATAGTTTAATTTCTCAGGGCATGAACGTAATCATGAGATATTAACATCTGGAATCAAAGACACAACACGCTGACCTGAAGCCGATGATCCAGGTAAAATCGTTTTAATCTAACAGACATTACATGGATAATATTAAATCCTGGAAAACATCTGGAAAACAGTTTAAGTGCAGATTCTTCATTCGGTATTATTTCCCAATTCAGTCACTCCATACAAGTCCATATTAGTAATTTATGATCGTTTCAGGAGAACATGACGAAGCACGGTGCGCAGATCTGTCTGGGTTCTCCGGTGTCGTCCTATCTTTCCCCGAAGAACCGAATTGGTGCATGATGCCCTGAGATGGACTAGTGCCCCAATCCGGGTGTATTTCTGCCTCGCCCCCAGTGTTCCCGGGATACAGTGTTCTCCGATTCCACCAACCGAATATATATAATCGAACGCTGCTAAACGTCGAGGATATCTGTAATAGGTGCATGAACACCATCGAGTATTGGTCCGAGTTCTACCTGAGCGATCACGTGACAGGAAATGCAAACGTGTGCACATGATAAAGACATTTTGCAGATTGATACCAAGGAGCTTCTTCGGATGTTTCCATATCTCCAGAAGTAAACCTCAAAGTTTCTTTGATTTACGCTTGTGCACAGCTTCATCCAGGTAAGTCAGAGATATTTTCTGAGCTCTGACGTTCTCGTGGCAGCTATCCCTGACATCTGTCTCGCCCCCGTCACTGCTAACGCTTCGGCTCACGGCCGTGCAGACGACGCCCAGCAGGGTCCAGCGGCTGCGGTCACGCAAAATATTTAATTGGCATTAAAATCGAATCTTGCCTTGGCTTTTCGTGCAGCAGATGGGAGCAGCTGGGAGCTCTGTGCCATCACCAAGGTTGAGGCCTGGAGTTAATGGGACACTCCATGCCAAGGCAATGTAGCATGATCAGGCCAGAGAAGAGATGATTAGGAGCGAGGAAAAAGTCTCTTTCCTCATGCTGAGCCCGAAATAATGAGTAATGCGCTATATGCGTGTCTCAGGGCTCAGTGTTCTGATAATGAAAAGCAAACTCATGGAAAGTGATATTAAATCGTTTTTCTCCTTGTAACAGTCGGTGGTGTTTCTGAGTGTTAGGTCACGTCGCTTGTGTAACATGATGCAAACAGAAGAGCAACGCCGGAAAGCACACCGTGTCCAAGACAACTGGGAATAATTGACAGAAGGATGTTAGTAGTCTGTACATCTCGTCAGGTACTTGTCCTGGCTCCTGGTTTCCTGGAGTTTTCACTTGTTAGTGCTCTTTCTGTTACTGAGCTTCAAAGCATGATCTTGTCTTAACGTTTGCCATGGGAGTCTAATTCCACCACCAGTAACAGGAAGTTCTAATATACTGTTCCGTCTAGAGTAAGCACTTACACAGGGATTTGTATGGCGGATGCTCGAAAACTTACTGAACATCTGCATATTATAGTGTATACACTCTCATGGGTGGATGAGATTTCCTTCTAGTACTTATAAAGAAAACATGAAACCTTTTTTCCACAGCATGATATATTTCCAAGCGAAACGGCCTATTCGGGTGGGCGAGGCTTTAGTTTTATCCTTCGAGTTTTGATTGGCTTGGGAAAAGTAGGTGTTCCAAAACAAACGTGAAGATGCTCAAACATGAAGAAGGCACTTGTGGAGGACTACTTGTCCTCCTACAACACTAGCGGCACTTCCTGACAAATTCCTGCTAGTGTTGGAGGGAAAATACATTTTTTGTCCCGAGCGTGAGATCATATTTATTTGACCCAGGGTTAATTCTGTATAAAAGAGAACCTTGCATCAAATGTCATGCATTTTAATTTCGGCTTGTCTTCGGGTTTCCCTGTCAGAGAGGGTTGCATGGGGAAGAACTCTACTATCCCATAGACGCTTTAAAGAAATGGACTGAAGGAAAAAGTATATGGTTCTACGACGATTCTTCGAGGAGTCCACCGAACTCCATGGCATGTTCAGGAGATGGCGGAGATGGAGGTGGTGATGGTGATGATCCAAACCATTTAGTCTTACATTACTATAGAATCTTGTCTAGGAAAAATGCTTTGCCAAAGTAGTATTATCTTTCCACAAGTGATGAATTAGAAACGTCTTGGTAGTGAAGTCAGACTTTTGGATCCTCCCGTAGGTTTGATTAACACGATACTCCTGAATCTCCTGAAGCTAAATTAAACACATAAGCATTTATGTTAATGCACTGCTTAAATGATTAACATCCCCACCATAAGATTGATAGAACGCCTCCAAATCAAGCATTTCGACCCTCTCATTTTTGTCAGGTTTCCAACCCATAATTAAGACTAATGGCTTTGTTTGTGGAGCATTTCCTTCATTCTGGCGTAATTTGATTGTCGGAGAGATCCACGCTGGCTTCATCTACATGTCGGACCTCCAGCAGCGCCGGACAGAGAATTCAGCACTCAAACGTGGGATGTTTCTAGGTAACCACGGGGAAGCTGGATAATGGCATACATGATGGAGTCGTGGGAAAAAAAACAAACGGCTTGATCTCAGCAGGATCTTTTTCTTGGCTATGAGCAGCCGAGCTCCTCCACCAGAAGCGTGTAAATATTCTCCCTTTTAGGGGTTGAGAAAAGGTTGTTTTTTTTCCCCAATTTTCAAGTGTTTATGAATTCATTGGATGCTCGCTGACCTAAGGGGTCTACTTTTAAAACCTTTCTGATAGGGAATCACAACGTAGGGTACCTTTTTAAAGGTTCCCCCAGGGATACAACCGAAGTGGGAAGACCGGGCGAGAGGTGGGAATACACCGTGAAAGGACACCGGTCCATCACAACTCGCATTCACACCAATGGGCAATGTATCTTAGCCAAGCTACCTATACGTACGTGTCTTTTGGAGATGGGTGGAAAGTAGGAAAACTCCGAAACGCAGACGCAGACCGAGCTCGGGTTCGAACCGGGGACCCTGGAGCTGTTTCTCAGGATCTGTTTAGATGAACAGATCTCGATACTGCATCCTGTGTAAATGTGCCTAACGGTTACGTCTCATCCACGGTGGAATGGTGGTGAAGATTGTGTTTTGTATCACATATGTGTCAAAATGTCCTCGGTACCATAAATAAAGTCTAAATATCGCTCTTAGAATCGTTCTCACTTTTTAAAAAATTGCAGAACTGCTTCTTGCTCCTGACTGCCCACAATTATTTGGACTAGGGCCGAACCGAATTGATGAGTCGATGCATTTATACACGCCGAAATAAACCATATGGTGCTGCCTTTAGCATGCGTCGTCTTCAGTCCTCTGCGAGTAACCATGGCTTCCTAAGAACGCCGTCACTACAGAATCACGGCTTCTCATGACCGCAGAAGTGGGCTTGATTTTGTAGAGGTGTCTAAAGAGAACCCTGCTCTTTGCTTCACTCGTGTGGGAAGAGGTCCGCTCCGGATGAATAGTGCTATTCAAAGCACCACGTCAGTGAGGCTTTATTATCCAGAACTTAAAAAATAAACAAATAAATAAATAAAACGATTCAGTCCGTGCCAGGCTGTCATGTTAAGCGTGTTTATGTAATGAATAGCTCTCTCTCTCTCTCTATATATATATATATATATATATATATATAATATGATATGATATGATATGAACGGAGCACAGCCCTTTTCACCACAACACGCTGCATCTCTTTAGCAAGAACACTGAAGACGCATTAAGCCTCGTCTATCTGAACAGTGACAGCCGTGAAAAGCACCCCGAGCAGCTTGACTAGCATCACAGGGACTCGTAGGTAGGAGGGCAGATAGATGTACATGCGTACAGGCTACTGATACAAATCGAGGGACAGCCAGTGTGTCATGGCCCAGTTATTTATTTCCGCCGCTCGGCTTCGTACGGAAGCAGTGGTGGGTGCTACCTGTTCGAAACTGTTCGCTGATTTAAAGTCGATCTATTTTTTAAAATAGATCAATGGTACAGTGTCAGATATGAGAGAGGATTCATTCACTGGACATTTAAGCAATGCACCCAAAGCAAAGTCCCCAGTGCTTAATTACCACCAACAGCGCTGATCAACACCCACAGTGACGTTATATAACGGAGTCCATTCGCTATTCTAAGAGTTAACCTGATCTCATGAGACATTTATTTCAAACAAAGGCGTTGTGGTTAGAATTGTGTTTTATTTACAATTTTTAAAAAAAAGTATTTCGATGAGTAGGGTCAAGGCACAAGAGTCAACCCGAAGTCCGACCTTAACTGTTGGGTCTTTTCATGCAGGTTTAGTAAACCACTAATGGATGTTGATTGGTGTTGTAGCCATTCTCAGACATCGCCTACTCGTTCCTTTCTGCTGGCGTGGTACCATCAAGGGTACTTGTTTTGTAACTTGGTGTACCTTTTTTTTTTATTATTATTTTTTTTTACATTTTGAGTACAGTGTAAGTAAATAAAGCTGGTCCTTAAAAATCCATCCATCCATCTTCTATACCGCTTTATCCTTCTTCAGGGTTACGGGGAACCTGGAGCCTATCCCAGGGAGCATCGGGCACAAGGCGGGGTACACCCTGGACAGTCCCCTTAAAAATCCAATGATGCTTTTATCCTTTTCATGTTTTTAAAGATGCATTATATTCAGTGTCCAGGTGAAAAAAGTACAGGGCGGTGTATTTTATTTTATTTTCGTTCTGAGAGTGACATTAAGCTGTCTGAGTAGCCTAAAGAAGGGGTTTTGACGTTGAACATATCTGAGAAGTTTTCAGGGCAATCCATGGAGGAAATTCTCCTTATCAACAGAAGGCTCTGTGTCAGTTTGGAAGAAGAAACAATTCCAAAGTAACCACTTCCTTGGATAAACAGGAGGGTTTTAATAAAGCTGGAGCTTCCTGTGATGTGGGAATAAACCTGAAGCTGTGTGCTGATGGTATCTGGACATCTGGAAGATCTGGAAACCTCCAACGCACGGAATTAACGTCTGATCTTTTTTCCCAGATAGATAAGAGACTGCGAGTGCGATTCGGATGTCTGTGGGAATTGTTTTTATTTGATAGCCTATCGAATGCTCCGTGCAGTGCGGTGCGTGGTGATCGGTGTGTGTGTGTGTGTGTGTGTGTGTGTATGTGTGTGTGTGTGTGTGTGTGTGTGTGTGTGTGTGTGTGTATGTGTG
>JAOUWY010000001.1:5937517-5948252 GCA_025728095.1 Prietella phreatophila | reverse complement strand
AGAGAGAGAGAGGGAGAGACAGAGACAGAGAGTGGGAGAGACAGAGAGAGAGAGACAGAGAGAGAGAGGGAGAGAGAGACAGAGAGAGAGAGAGACAGAGAGAGAGAGGGAGAGACAGACACTCCCATCCCTCACCTCACAAAAGAAAGCCGATATGAAAGCCTTTTGCGAGCTCATGTTTGATGTGTGGAATGTGCTTCCTCTCTGAGAGAGAGAGAGAGCGAGAGAGAGAGAGAGAGAGAGAGAGACTCTGCCACGCAGGAGTTCTGAGGATAACGAAGCCACACAGTAAAGGAGTAAAGCGTAGAGCTACCGGTTTAGTCTCGTTAGGCCTCGTGCATCAAACTGGACACGCACAGATTTCATCATGAAACGTAGCGTTTGTGAACGCCGTGCCCCGGGTCCTGCTCCCAAGCCGATCCCAATTTAGTCGGACGACGTTTACACACGGCTTTGTTAAACGAGCGATTAACAAGGCGCCCGTGTTTTCGCGGATCGTCGTAACGCCGTCCGATCGTCGCGTGCGGGGAAATGAAAACGCGCTGCACTGACAAAAATTCCGACTCGTCCAAAACGTGCACGTGCGAAATTACCGCTCGACGCCAAACAACCCAGTGAGCGTGTACCGGATTAAACCTGCGCTCGCTACGATGCTAAACTGGTAGCTATACCTCTTCCCTTAATTGTTAGCTAGGTCAGCGTCAAACTCATCAAGGTCCTGTTCCTGAAGTGTAGAAACCATCGACTTCACCTGACACACACGTTACCATCACGTCTCTGTAACGTGAACGTGTGTGTGTGTGTGTGTGGAAAAAGGTTCCTGTGGAAAAACATCTGTAGCTCGTTCACTTTTACAGAGGCTCACCTGCAGCTGTGTGTGTGTGTGCAGTTGTGAGAAAGGAAGTGAGAGAGACTCTACTGTCCTCTAATGGTGACATTCTGCCAGTGCAGCCTGAGGCAGAGCATTTAATACAGAGACAGCATGGATCTGAAGGCCGGTCTCCTTAAGATGGTGACACCGAGCGACAAAAGGATATCCTGTAACAAATAGCAAAGACTGGAGTTGGATGAGGAAAACTGGAAAATGTTTTACCTGCAGAGAGAGACTTTTAATTTAAGCGTAGACACTTCTGAAAGCGTATCAGGTCTTTAAAGGAAATGATACGGGACGGGTATTGGTGCGTGCGAGACGGTAGCGAATAACCCCATCTCCGAACGACCTCAGGAACGCAGCTGATCCTACGCGGTCCGAACGTGCAAACGTAGACGTCGGGACTCCCGAGTCGCCGAGCGAACACGGACCCGTGTGATCGTTGTAACGTGACGGAACACGTTTAGAAAAACAACACGATGACATCGCTCATCAATTTAAAAAACAAAAAAGAAGAAGAATGCCACGAAGTGAAACAAAAGCCGTCTTTCTTTACATCTTTTTATTTGAAGAAATGTCATTAACCGTGGTACAATCGCTACACAGTTCCAGGGAAATGAAAGCCAGTGAACAGAAATCACCGTCACGTGTGTTTCAAATGAGAAACGTTTAAGGGGAATCTTTTGAATCGGATTCATTTCAACAAGGATGAAAAAGCTCCACCGTCACACAGCCAGAGTGAATGGGCTCGGCTAAAAAGCGCCAGCTAACGTAACATAAATATACGTCTTGAGCTAGTTAGCTAGTTACGTGTTATTTATACACAATTAAGGGGAAACAAACATGTAGCGCAACCTGATGTTTCGTCCCTGCAGCGCAAGCTCATCCTTTCAGAGATGATTACGGTTACGGTCGTATTAGCGTAGCTCAACTCGAACACGTCGTTTCTAAATAAGAGGAATTCTTGTCTGCACTAAACACACGTACGTCACAGGGATTAGCATTTCGAAACCTAGCGGGTGCCGGTTAACGCGAAATTAAACACGGCTAACCGCTAATCGGTTCAGTGTTAGACACGTTAGCATAACGGAGGTGAATATTCCTTTGAGTGGTCTAGATGTAAACTGGGACCACAGTCTTCTAATGTACGCTCGACAAATATGAAAGTCAACGAAACTCAAATGTGCGTGTTTACACATGAGATTCACCATCTCAGCTAATGTCGCTAACAACACTGTATCTGAGGAAAATGATACTGCTGTCTTATATAATGGCTTCCTTTCTATCTCTCTCTCTCTCTCTCTCTCTCTCTCTCTCTCTCTCTCTCACACACACACACACACAGAAATCATAGCGCATCCCATTATTTATTTCTCTACTATTACGACAGAATTTGAATTTCACTGCTATAATTTTTTTTATATAATTATCACGTCTCCTATCACAAATTTTTATTTTTTTTTTAACTTTCAAATAGTTTACGATCTCATGTTCAATTTTTTGTTTAAGAGTTTTGGGATCCGCCCCCCCCAGCCCCTCCCCTATTTTCTCCCTAATTTACTCTTGCCTAAATCCCACCCACCAGACAGCTGTCTTATCATGCGACGGCTCGAACACGTGCTTCCTCCGAGACACGTGAAGCCGGCCGGCCGCCGTGCGCCGTCTTCCGCATACATGTACGTGTACTGATCGACAGGTGGGAGAGTGCGAGAGAGAGAGAGAGAGAGAGAGAGAGAGAGAGAGAGAGAGAGAGCGAGAGAGAGCGAGAGAGAGAGTAAGCCCCTCCCACACAGACAGCACGGTCCCTCGTGCTGCCTCTTGCTCAGGCACGCCGGCGAGTGCTTCTCTGTTGCGTCACTCAGGACGAACACATTTCTATTAGGCCGAGCACGCAGAACGCTCCGGATCTGTAAAGAGACAGCTTCTGTTCAGTTCGAGTGGACTGAACCTGACAAGGTTTACAGTTGTGCGGGGGGAAAGAAAACACATGGGCAGCGTGGTTGTGATTCGAATAAAAACCGTGTGATAAAAGTCTCGTGCGTGGTCATGTCGCGATGTCCGGCGGCCCGGGTTCATTCGCGACAAATGAGTGTCTTAAAGGTCGTGATCTGTATCCTGAAAAGGGAAAGCGTTAAACAAGTCTGCATTACCGTGACGACATAACATACAGTACAGTACCATGATGTTACAGGAGTCATGAGACATGGAGTACAGTCCTCTTCCTCACTTGCTGCGAATATCGGTGCCTCCGTTTTCTTCGATGATTTCATTTTCAAGCTATCCTTGGACAAACCAAACCCTGTTAGTCTGTAAGTCTCTCACCTGTTCGCACTGGAATAACTGGGGCATGTTTGGATTCGGCTCCGATGTCGGTGGGTCCGTTGCGATTTCTGAATCAAACGAAGGGCTGAATTTGTGCAGGGTGCACTTAGTTTTCCTCCGTTCATTTTTCCCTGCATGCTACAGAAAGCGTACTCCTCTCACGACTTGACTTCCCAGTGCGGCTGCTACGTAATAAAGAAATAATCACTGACTCTGCATCGACGTCTTAGCACCTTCTCTATGAGCGACGGCACGTGCGGCCGGTCAGGTGGCGGTCGAGTCCGCCGTGTCTTCGTCCGAGGACTCGCACTCGTCGGCGGAGTCGGTGAGGGCGGGGTAAGGGCGCGGCTGGTCCAGGTTCACGTAGGTCACCTTCAGGCTGATGTAGTGCTCCCCTTCCAGGCCCGAGAGGATTTCCGTCACCTCAGAGACCAGTGTGGAGAAGCTGGGTCTCAGCTCCGGGTCGGGATCCCAACACTGCAGCGTGATAGCAAACCTGCGACACAACGGAGTCAGTGTAAGGAAAAGACCGCTCAGACACTGAGGTGGAAAAATAAAAACCCCCCACAGAGGTAGAAATGTATGAATTCTCCTTCTGACAGTTCCTCAACCTCATCGACATCACTCCAGGTCAGTAGTCACTTTAGATCCAGAACGTCTACCGGGAAGGGAACATGACTCGGATACACACCCTGTATGGAACGCCGGTCCATCGCAGGTCATCAAACACACACACACACATTCACGTCACGCCTTTATCATGGTCGCTCCAGCTACCGAGACGTTTTTTAGGAAGGTGGAGGAAACCGGAGAACACGGAAGAAACCCACAAGGAGAAGATGTGGAACTCCACACAGACAGTAACCTGAGCATGGAGGTGAGATCAGATAAACTCTGACTGACTCCGATTCTACTGAATCGTCCACTGAGACGATCCGATAGTGGTGCTTCTTACAAGAATCCCGTCTTTTCCGGCCCGACGCCGTCAGTAAAATGAATCAGTAACGGCCGATTTCTCAACCCTGAACTGATGGAAACTTTTGAAATCAACAACAAGCTGCTCATCAACTACAGACAAAGGAAACATTTACCAGAGTAACAGAGATGCACAGACATGGACGCGTATAATACTCCACACCTTGAAGCCACACCGCACACGGTCATCGTTCACGCGTGATGAATATGTAGGAAACGTGTAGGAAAGTCACACGGTCCTGAACCGATGATGGAAACAGTGGCACATTTTTCACTCGCCTTGTCGTACTTTCACGTGTCTAGCGGTCGTAATGAACACTTTTAACTTCACAGCGGTCATTCCCTTCGTTATACGCAGCAGTGTTTAGGCCCTAATCATTGACAATTAAACATTTAGTTACCCACCGAACCGTGAACCACCAAAAATGTCCTGTTTTCGGTCCCGGTTTAAATAAATAAATAAATAAATAAATAAATAAATGAAAGAAGAAGGGGGAAAAAAACATAGGAATGTCAGCAATCAAAATTTCGAAACTCTACAATATACTACAACTCTAACTTTGGCGAACTGGACTGTGACTGGATTTTAATTTTGCCTTTTATTTTGGATTGTTAAACCCATAGCTACTGAATGCTTTAGACGTATTTCCTCCAAACTAAGCTGTCCAACGTTACGCACCTTCTCAAGAATATACCACGAACAGAATTCGATTGAATTTATCAAAACTATTTCTAAAGCGACGGACTCCATGACCCATGGACGCGTTTATCCGCAAGGTTTAGGTCAAAATGAATATTAACCACCGTGTCGATAGCACGTAAAGCCGCACGAAGGCAGCAGCCCGTGTCGATCAATCATCAAGCTGCTTTCCTTTAGCTTAAACCAGGTGCAGGGTCAGAGTACAAAAAAACAAAAAACAAACTCACAGTGGATCGGGACAATACTGTGGCTGAGGGAGTCTCCGCCCCCTTAAGAGGTAATGTGTGATGTCATACGGGTCGACCTCTGGGTAAGGGCTCGCTCCTCGTGTCAATAACTCCCACATCAGAACCCCAAAGGACCACTAGAAGGACAGAGAGACAGAAAGATAAATGCGGCGACTGAACAGAGACAGGAATTGAGTGAGAACTTGAGAGAAAGACAGGAAAAATAATACGATTGGAGGCATTGGTGGAGGAATAAAACATGACAGGCTGCGCTGTTAAAGAAAATGCATCCACGATGAGGAAGTGTGATACGGCTCAACGTGGAGCAGAAGTACATCTCACCACGTCGGATTTGGATGTGAACTTCTGCGTCTGCAGGCTCTCGATGGCCATCCACTTGACAGGCAGCTTAGCTTTCCTGTGGTCCTGGATGCTGTAGTATTCCTTATCGAACACGTCGCGAGCCATGCCGAAGTCTGCCACCTTCACCGTGTACGACTCGTCCAGCCTGAAGGAGCAACAACGTGATGAGAATAATAATAATAATAATAATGAATGGCTTTTCAACTTTGGATACATGGTTCAAAAAGGTATGACTATAAAGGTGCTTCCGAATTAGGCCCAAATTTGACCCGATGGTGGCGCTACAGCATTGGCAGCACTTGGCCCTAATTTGGTCAGAATGCTCCTTAGACCCTCCCTAATTAGCGTACCAAATTTCACAACATTTTATCAGATGGTTCTATGGGATGCCATAGACATCCTATCCAGAAGAAGAAGAAAAAGAAAAACAGGGTGCCTATGCAACTTCGGTGCTTGGCCCCCTAATAATAATAATAATAATAATAATAATAATAATAAGAGGAAGATGAAGGAGAAGAAGTATGTGTTTCAGGCTCACATGCAGTTGCGGGCAGCTAAGTCTCTGTGCACAAACTTCTTCTGCGCCAAATACTCCATCCCCTTAGCAACCTGAAGTCCGAAGCCAATTAGGTCCTTGACTGTGGGACTCTAGGGTAAAGAACAAGATTAGCAGAAAGAATAATAATAATAATAATAATAATGACAGCCTGTGCCTCAGAGCTGATTAAGCCCACAGGTGGGCACTCACCCTGTTCTCACAGCGTATGAAGTGACGCAGGTCTCCGTGCTTCATGTAGGGCAGCACCACTAGGGGGAGCCCTTCGTGAGGCAGCAGGATGCCCAGCAGAGAGAGCACATTACTGTGGTGGAAAGCCTTCATCAGAATCCCCTCCTTCAGAAACTGCTCGACCTCCTCCACGTCCGTTATCCCTGAACAGAGAGAGAGACACGAAGAGACGGTTAGCGCAGAGACGTCTCTCGCTAGACTGATTCTGATATTTTAGTTTAGGAACACGTGTCTACTTAAAACAATCCATTTAAACGTGATATACGTTAGCGCTCGAGCCTGCACAACGGCAGGTTTTTAAAAGCATTTAAAAGCTTTTATTCGTCACACAATGTGATCCCGATTCAATTCATTTCGACGATTTCTACAACTGATAACGTGTGCGATTTACCTCCGTGACACCACGACCAGGCCGAACAATCGATAGAAAATCAATAAATATATACGCGTATACGTTCGGGTTTAACTTCTAGCGTGGCTCGAAACGACGATTCTGAATAAATTCCTCATTTTTGAAAGGTCCTTCATTTCCTCCTTTAATATGTTGTTTTGCTCATTTCCTCGGTCCTAATTTTACCTTACGAGATGATTCGAATGAGATTAATAGCATTACATATGAACAGTTCTGCTAAACGATCGACACACTAGCCACGCGTCGTCTTTGAGATATAAACGTCAGGACGTCGGCGCAAAGTCGTTTACGTGATCGTTTGAGCAAAAGGTGTGACGCAAACCGGTCGCCGTGCCGAGCAGAAGCATAACTGTACCTATTCCTCCGGCGATTAATCCGACTACGATCGGCAGCGGTGAAACATAAGGACGCCGTGGCGACATCTTACCCGTCGGCGGGCCCGTGCGACGGCACTCAAACCTAATTTGAACACGTTGTGGCGGCGTCACGTGTGCGAGCTGGGCTTACGACCTGGTCACAGCTACTTACTGTTACTTAGTGACTTCACGGCACAGTGGATTTCCCTGTTGTTGTGGTCGGTGGTTAGGTAACCGTGGTAAACTGTGCCGAAGTGACCTGCAAACAGAACACTTCTATCACTAACTTTCGCTTCATATAATCGTGACAAAATTAGAGAGCACTTAAAATAATAATAATGATAATAATAATATTTTGCTCTCAAATGCTGTGCAAAGTGCAGCTTTATGTCAGGAGCGGACCTTTCCCGATGATCTGATGGTACTGTACGTTAAGCATGGACGCCGAGATGAGGACGTCCTTCACCTCTTCCAGGAGCTCAGGCCGGAAGCTGAAGATGGAGATTTTCTCGGAAGGCAGGAGCGGGTTGAGGCTGGGGTCCAGCGCGTTGGCGTAGGCCAGGCCTGGAAACGCCACGGGCATGGCAGACACAGTGGACACAGAGGTCGGACTGAAGGCATGTTCTCCTGGAGCGTAGCATATATAACGAACAAATATAGTGGATTCCCAAGAGGTGAACTTGGCTGTCATTTGTTAGATTTTTACCCATGGGTGCTCTAAAGCCATTAAATAATCAGTGCCGGTCTCACCTCGTCTGTAGTCTCCGAGAGGCAGGAGCTCGACGCTGCCGTTGCCCGAGAGACTGTGATTACGGGAGTAGTGGGACAGCCGACTCTCAGCCAGAGAATCTGCATGTTAGACAAGAGGATCTCATTTGATCTATTTCGCTATTAGGTCTGCGTCGAGTGAAAGAAAAAAAAAAAACTCACCTGTCTTCTTCTTTCTCAGGTGTCTCATAGTGACGTAAGCCAGCACCGCACCGGCCACCAGAGCTCCCAGAATGCCGAGCACGATGCCCACGACGTAGTGGTTGCTGACCAGAATGACCGTGCCCACGTCATGAACCTGGCCGTTGACTGTAATCTATAATTGAAACATTAAAAAGACCACCTTAAAAAGTCTGTACGTGCGATCGTCGCGCTCGAGCGACAGCCGGACGAGGTTGTGATCTCCAGTGTGACCATCTCAGAGAGTACCTCACCTTAACGGGTAAGCCCTCGTTAGGATTGGTGAGGTTTTTGGGGATGCGGCAGGTGATCTCGTTATCCAGAACCTTCGCCCCACAGTCGACTCCTCCGACGGTCATGGTGATCTTCATGCAGGAGTTCACCAGGTTCAGCTTCTGGTGCTGTCGCGCACACGGAGTACAGCGGCAAGAAGATAACAGACTGTCTATTTTCAAAACGCACTCGGGAATTCTACATCGCTTCAGACTAGATACTGTACATTTTTATTGGTACCCAACCATCAGGTCGCCGGGTAGGCGAAAACAAACAAAATGGCGGTGGAAGACAGACAGGTAGAGATAGCGCGAGAGTACGTTATTGATCCCTAAGGCGGAATCTAGTAGAAATTTGGATGATAATTTTTATTAACGTGCAAATATGAGGGGATTTCTGACATGTTGGACGACATTGGCCCACTATTTCAAAGAAGTAAAAGAAGTCTGTGTTTAACGCGTACTACAGACAGTTTAACGCGTATTCCACTTCTCCAGGACTACGCTCATTTCGTGGACATTTCCACGCACGCATTTCCCACTTTCCAGGTCTTTTCCGTGACTGGAAAGGTAGCCTATAAACGTCCAGGCTTTCCACATACATTAACAGCTTAGATGTTTTGCGCTTACTGATACTATCTCACACGAGTCAATGGTCATGCTTTACCCCACTCACATGTAAGGAAACTTCATCAAAGCCAGGGTAGAGTGTAAGAACGTGTCCCTCTGTCTCAAAGGGAATGGGCCTGCCGTAGGGGTGATAGGAGAAGTCCTGCTTCCACAGACCCACAGCTCCATCCATGTCAAAGGAGAGCTCTCCTTCTTCCGTCTCATCTCTGGGGAACACCGGGGTCACACACTCCATATGGGTGGGCTTGGCTTTTCCCTGGCACTCCTGAGCAAAAAAATAAATAAAAAGCATAAGGTAGAGAGGTAACGCTTATGTCCTGAAGGACAAACAGACCTGTAGTTGGTCCTGAACAACAGTCTACTTCTTGGGTACATGATATAGGGTTAGGACGAAGGTTATAAGTCTCAATGCATAAGGCTAAACCTAGATAATTAGCAAAAACCCTAACCCCCTACACCAACAAGCGAACTGTAAGGTCGGGTCTTACGGTGGAAACTGGTTTCAGGTGGCTCTCTTTGGGTTTGAAGTGGATGACGGTCCTGTAGACCGAGTCGAGATTTTTCCCTTCGATAGTGATCCGCGAGCCGCTACAGATGGAAGACAGACCGAGAAATGAAACTGAGCAGAAATGAAGCACCTTAATAATTAAAAAGGGAATCAAATCGAAAAGAAAAAAAACCCCCAAATAAACAGATATGAGAAAATCGAAACACGAAAGCGGCGTACTTGTCGAAGCTGCAGTCGGGATGGACGGAGAGGATCTCGGGCGTCTCCTTGTAGCGGAACACTCTGGTGGTGGCGATGTGAAACTTATCGACGTAGACCTGCAGCACCACGTCCTTCACCTCGCCGACACGCTGAGAAAGACACACGATGGACGACAGGCTCTCCTGGACTATAAACTCGCTGCAGGACACAACACAGCGTTCGTGAACTTTGACTTCGCGCACTAATGCACACACACACACACACACACACACACACACACACACAAACACACATACTCTTTGATAGGACAAACTCTGCCGTCCAGCATGACCTTCCTGGTCTTCCCTGAGTGTAAGAAAGGTCCAGTGATGTTGATCAAGGTGCCTCCGTTCATCGGACCGTAATCCGGCTGCACCTCGTCGATGTTGGGGAGCTGAGACGCACAGACACAGGACACAGCGCGGTTACGTACAGGGCTATCGAATCCACTTCAAGCTAAATCCGGTCAAACTTTACTATCCAAACACGCATTCTATGCCACGGGAGCGTTCAAGAGAGCAAAACCGGCTGTGCTGTCTGAGTGGGAGGGACATTTCTGCCTCCTCTGTCAATCAAAGTGACGGTAGGCAACCGTGCACGATGGTGAGCTCGTGTATGCAGAAGAGGGCAGATAGCACTTTCCTCCAAGCGCATTACACTGCCCCCCTCCCCAGTCATGTAGCAAGAGCAACAGTGTGCCGGATTCTCCTGTCTTGGAGGAAACACTCCCGTTTGGCTAGTGGTGGGAAATAGCTAATATTATATCTGATATTATACACAGCCCAGGACACATCAACCACCATATTCATGCTCCAACACACAGTTAGATCCAGTAGAGTCACGCTTGGACGTATCCTAACCATATAATGGCACTGTATCATCTACGTAGTGGAATATCTACCCAATTAACCCAGGGACCATACAACAGTGACGCCAATAATTATACTATAAGACAAAATAAACATTTGATGGACGATATACGTAAATAAAGGGAAACGACTGCGCTTATTCAGACCCCTTTTCTTATATTACGCAACCACCCATCCATCCATCTTCTACCGCTTATTCCTTCTTCAGGGTCGAGGGGAACCTGGAGTCTATCCCAGGGAGCATGGGGCACAAGG
>JAOUWY010000001.1:5777300-5787637 GCA_025728095.1 Prietella phreatophila | reverse complement strand
CCTCTAGACCTTCCTGAGGAAAGTGTGAGATATAAACTTATCCTGCTGGAAAAGAGGTTTTGCACTTTTTCTTCAGTATTGAGGCAGTGTGGTCTCATGTGGGTGTAAGATGTCACGGTAGTCCACCACGATTCATTTTCAGTCACCAAAAACAGGTGCAGACATCCACAGAGTATTTAAACATCCAATATGATGTTAACATGATAAATGGTGCTGAAATGTAAGGTGGAGAGATAAACTCAAGGCTCAGGCTTTGCACAGCGTTCCACAGCGACAGAAGGACCAGGTCACGTGGCTTTTATTTATTACATCGTGCTGTGCTAAGCCGAGCCGATCATAAGGATCATGAGACGCGTCGTGTAATTGTGAGAGTCGTGAGGCTCAGACTGCGTGGTATGTAGGACCGCTGCAGCCTCAGGGGATGCACTGCTATGATTCAGACTGGCACACCGCGCTACAGCACACAGAGGAGAATCAAGACAAGGCCAGCAAATACACCGGCTAAATACTCACATTTTGCTTATCAAAATGCTGTAAAAAAAAAAAAAAATCCATCTTTCCAGTCCACGTTTCATCTCCTCTCTCCGTGACCACTCCATCCCCAGCCTCGTTCTGCATAATTCAACACTCCTAAATGCCAAGGAAGATCTCCCGTCCTTTACTGCTTAAAGACACAGCGTGAAGCTTCCATCTGTGCCGAGTGCCATCACCCAAACAGTGTTCCTCACTGGAAGTTATGATATTAAACTGTATTTAATAATTCTACTAATCAAATGAATGGAGCTGATTGGTATATGACCTAGTGCTCTATATCCGGAGTTCACTAAAGATGCTTTGTGACAATCACTATACAAATAAACTCACAACGAACTATATATAAAACAATAAACAACAGATTTACCGTACGTGGATACCCATATAGGGCTTGTTCATCTCATTATTCGTGTTTGGTATTGTTTTGGGGATGTTTTTTTTTAAGCCAGGACCTTTAAAGTTAAGTGTTTTATTCAGACTTTCCAACAAGGTTTCTCACTAAGATTTAAACTTGGCTTTTTTCCCCCCACTTCTTTTAATAAAAAAGCGTGTACATCACCATGCGTGCACGCTTCGTTCCTTTCAGTGTCAAGTGGGAGGTTTCAGCATTCGATGTGTTATGTGTTATTATATTATTAACAGCCACGCTGCGACTTTTAAAGTGAGTTTCTTACCAATTAGGGAAACGCTTACATTAAAATAAACAAACAAACAAACAAACAAACAAACAAACAACTTTCAACTGCAAGTTGATCTGTAATTAGAAGATCCATCCATCCATCCATCTTCTACCGCTTACTCCTTTTCAGGGTCGCGGGGAAACCTGGAGCCTATCCTCTCCCAGGAAGCATCGGGCACAAGGCGAGGTACACCCTGGACAGGGTGCCAGTCCGATCTGTAATTAAATCTTATCATAATTTGTTTTTGCTAACTTAAAGTCATTTCCAAAGCTGCTCCGATTACACGACCTTGCGAGTCAAAGATTTCTTAACGAATTTCAGTGTGTCGTCTGTCGGCTTTTGGAGCGTGTCACACAGAACACCTATAAACCAAAGTGTTAGCATGGCAGTACTTTCTAGATTACGCTAGCTGGCACGGATACAGGTCTCCCAGACGCCCAGCTTGTGGAACGCCGAATGCTGAAGGTCAGTTGGAAAAACAAATCCCACAATCCATGTGAATTTCCTAATAAAAACAGCATTAGCAGGGGCTTATGGCCTACTCGCTGGCAACAGAACTGAACCCGGCTACGCTACCTTTACGATCAACAAGCAACAGGGCCAAAGCCAGGACGCTGGACTTACAATTAAAAGTGTAGGGATTTTCCACGAGGTCACATGTTCTCAAGCTACCTGGAGCCATTACCTTGACCTTGTTCAAAGAAAAAGGTCAACCTTATTAAAATGCACCCTATTTATGAGTCATTAAAACTGTGCTGGTTTTTAAATAATGACCAATATCTGTGGTAGCTCAAGGAGATAGCATCAAGATGACCCTAAAAGTTCATCATTTCTTCTGACAACTGATAGCAGCTGTACAAAGCTTCTGAACAGGCGTTTTCTTCTAGAAACGTTATAGAACAGTTTCTGCTCATTCTGCCCGGTTAAGGCTCAGAGCTACACGATCACTAAATCAAGACGCGCGTAAAGAAGAAAAATAAACGAGCCCGTACGGGTTTAACTTTAAACTTTTACGGTGTGTTTTATCACCCGAAGACAACTCCTTCACTGATGAAAATAGACACAAAATGCTTGCTACGAATCAATAAGTGATTTTAAAAATCTCTTATTTGTACAAAGAAATTCGTCCGTATGCTGATGAAGCTGTTACGGCTTCACTTGCAGCTCGGTTTTAGCGATTTCACCTTTTTATATGAAGACACCACCTGAAAAATGGGCACTATTTCAACGTAATCACTCTTAGTGACCGTGTTAAGCTTTTAAGTCACTAAAAACCTTTAAATAAGTCGGAAGTGCGGCGACGTGACTCGGGACATCAACTGTGTGAGTGTGTAGTTATATAACTTCATCATAATCCTTCTGCTGTGCATCGAGCATTTTCTCCTGACGTTATAATGATGCAGCGGATTATATTCCCACACACACACACACACACACACACACACACACACACACACACACAGAGAGGACTGCTTCATCCAAACATCTGTATATACAGATAGCACAGCGCACACTGAGCAATAACTCACAGAAACATGACGATGCCGGTGTTCGCCATGGCGTACGCCAGTCCCAGAATTCCACTCCCCATGATGGCATTTCCCAGGTTGAAGACCGACATCCCAAACGAAGTCTTTCCTTCGAACTGTTAAGAAAAACAACAACAAAACAAGAACACACACACACACACACACACACACACATAAATAAGGAATAAAACACTCGGTGTTGTACGGCTATAGGAAAATAATCAACGACGGGAGGGTACTGGGACTACCGCAAAATAACAGTCCTGAATGTTTTCTTCCTCTTATACCACAGCATCTTGCCAATGTTTACAATTTTGATTAAATTAAAGAATGATATGCCATAGTTTTTATCTCGTTATAGTTACATGTAATGTCGTGGGACGTCCACAAGACGAATTAGTTCCTCTTATCACTTATGTTACAGTGGCTCTCTTTTTTTTTCTTTGAACCTGTGATTTTGCAGCTTACTCTTATAGAAAATTACTCAACGCTTTCCGTCCAATCAGATTCCAGAATTCAACAGCACTGTGGTATGAGATGTGTTCGTAAGTACGATGAACACGATTAAGCCACGGGAGACGTGGCTGAAATGCTGAGCTAAGCTAAGGAAGTTTGTGTAAAAACGAATAAAGAGACTTGCGTCCGTGAATCGCGGCGGTTTCTTGTCGTCGCCGTTGGAGAGGAACTCTGCGCTCTCGGCCAGGGTGGCCTCGGTGTCTCTGGTAGCTCTGCTGGCACTGAAAGCACACAAGACACTTAATCACCTCATGGAGCACATTTACCAAACACTATCGGTGTGTACAGTATGTACTGTGTTTGTGTCAATTACAACATCACAACACGCTATTAACATTGCACAAATATGGGCGTTTTCATGTACTGAATATTTCAGCAGACGTACATAAACGCGTATGAGAACTTGACAGGAGCGTATCACGGAGGCCATGTTTAACTAGAAATATCATCAATGGTAAAATCCTACAATAAAATGTTACTCAATGAGTAGCGCTTCCTAGAAACAGACAGGTCACACATCAACACTGTGTACATGCTTACAAACCGAATCAGTAGTGGCTATTGACTGAAGAAATTACACACCACACAGCTAGAATTGGAAAACAACAACAACGAGCTAAGCTACATCTCTACATACCTGGAATTTTCCGTACTATTAGGTACGAGATCCCTACAAGGCAGAGCGTTGAGTGGAGATGCCGAATCCATTGATGGCACAGAAAAGGAAATAAAACACACACACACACACACACATGTACATAAACCCTTAGCAAAGAACACAACACATGATATTTTTCTAGAATGTGAAAATCCAGTGCGAGTGTGTGTGAAAAACATGGTCTTTTTGTCTTCTTCGGTGCATGTAAACCTGTGCATGCTGGGATGGGGCCAAGGGTTAGGAGCAGTGTTTGGACAAGGACTCACGGCTGCTGCTTTGAACATTCAGCAATGTAGCAATCATACATACACACTCGTCGTGCTCACACAAACTCATACACACATGCACTTGCTTTGAGCCATAAACAGAACGGCATGACACTTGTTTTAGTACATGTGCTGCCGTAGCAAACACATGGCATGACACTTGTGCTTGGCGAGCGCTTTTTCTCTGATGCGTGACGTGTGATATGACCGTAGATGACTATCTCCAAGATGCACGTTTGGTTTCACCTCGTTCGGACGACATGTCCGTGGTACTTTACGGCCGGCTGTAAGACAGCACAAACACACAGTTTCGGTTCACACGCGTCCAGAGAACGACACGCCGCCCGAAAGTGCTAGAACACCGTAACAGATGCTAACTGCGTTGTTTGTTTGGATTTAATGCCTTGAACGTAAACGTCTTCGTATAAAAAGTTCTTCGTCCCAACAACTCGTCTTAAAAATAAGGCTGAGATGTCAAAACGTCCTGCAGGTAAAGTAAACACAGCTCCACGAGCTAATGAATAAACTGTGCTACGTTTACATCTCTTAATCTCTCACACACAAATAAGACATAATTTGACATGCTACACTCAAACAGGCCTACATTATATGTAAGAATCTGATGTCACCTACGAAAAAGCGGCTCATATGGCTAATAAAGGAAAGAGCAAATATATTAAATGCAGTAGATACAGCAAAAGAAAGGCTCTGAAAGGCTCAGAGCTAGAGAAGACGGGACACACGACTTCCTCGATTAGAGACACAGAGTATGATCACGTTCACTCACTGAACCGTGTCGTCTGATTGGGTTTTGGTCGAGGCAGGCGTGGCCGTCGTCTCGGCTCCTCCTTCGTGCCCTTTCCCGTTAGGAAGCGCGTTCATCTCGGCCGGCGCCAGATCCATGACTTGGGCGATGGGGATTTATTCCAGAAGCTACAGGTGGCCTTCAGCAGAGATTCCCGTGAGGATTTCCAGCTCCTCTGAGATCCCTGTAGGTAACAGTGGATATACATCATTATAAAAACACAACCCTGAGACAAGCAGTTTCAGATAATGACCTCCAGGAAATGGGTGTGAGAGCACAGACACCAACGTTCGACGTGATGTTTCTTTGTACTTTGAAAAGTTACAGGGGAAGAAAAACGAGTGTTTAAGCAGTTAATGATGTTGGGGGGGGGTTCTGTCCCAGGAAAAGCATAGCCTAAACCTGAACATTTTCCCAAAATACTCCCACTAATCTGCTCCTCAGTTCCCGCACACCTGCTTACACTGTATCAGACAGTCGCTATACTTTTCGAAGATGAGTCGAGAACAGGAAAATCCACGTTCGAATTAAATGCTGTATTTGCTTTTATTGATACCTTAAGCTTCCTATAAGCAGAGTTGCAGCATATGTAAAGATTACATATTTAAAAAGGAGGTGTAGAACGCTGAAATGTAAAAGCATCATTCCCGTTCGGTGTTACACCACCGACGTCTCGGAGGAAGCATGTGCCATCACGGCGTCGCTGTAGTTTGACGGGAAGACCGAACGTGTTTGTGGGAACTGCCTGAGAATAAATGATACAGAATATACAGAATAAAATGTACACATCCAGTGGTATTTTGCCCTCTGACTCTCAGTAACTAGAGCTCCAGATACAAATAAAGGCATTGCTAGCGTCCTTGATGTCACCGTTGTCTATATTTTAGTTCATAAAAGGGTTAAAGTGCATCAAAAACACACCGAAGTGCAGCGAAGCGGTACGTCAGCAACACTCTTATTGTATCGAAGGTCAAGGAGTGGACAATCATCTATTTTTATTTTTTCATTTCGATTTCTGCTTCATGCAGAAGAACCTGCTCACCCTGAGCGACTGCGTGGCATGTTAAAGAAGTTTATCCCTGATCTCAAATCTCTAAGCTGTGGATTTGAAAGCCTGGTTGTTTTTCTTCCTGATGTCTCTATGGCTGGTTTTTGTGTTCTCCTGTCTCCTGCGTCTCGGACCCCTGCGGTTGTCTCAGGAGGAACCTGCTGGAGGTCCGAGCGGCGGTGAAAGACGCCGTGTGTGAAAGTGACATGCGTTTCCTGCTGCCCCCCTCCACCATCCTCCACCGCCCCCAAGCTCTGGTACTCTTGACCTCCCGTCTAAAAGTTCCAGCACTCCGTATTCCCACAAGCGTAAACAGAGAAGGCGTGCTGAGGAGTACCAGCCAGGACCAGCTCAGATCCAGTTCTAAGCTGTTTTGTTTTTTTCTCTCCCTCTTTTTATTAATTAGGGAGAAGCTTAACAAAACAGGCGTGCTCTCTCCATGCTCACAGCTATTAGCTGGCATCGACGAGTGCCCCTCAGCTCAGATCTCCTCTCTCTTCTGCTTTTCCTTCCTTTCCTTTCTCTCATTACTATTTGACTCTATTGCCCTCTCCATCCTAGGTGGACATGTAGGAGGGCCGCGCAGCGCTCTGGTCTCAGCAGGTCGCTCCGTGCGATCCGGCTCTCATTAGGCGCCATGCCGCTCTGGCTAAAGCCGGGAAACGTGGTCAGCCAGCAAAGCGAGATGCACACAATGCTGCGTGTTGTGTGGTTTCCTGGGAATAGCCCGGGCAAACAGTGGGCTGATTGTGCCAGGCATCGCTACAGCTCCGAGGCCTCCTCAGCTATCGGGGCACTGCAAGGGCTGAAAAGGTAATTCATCACGGACCTAATTGTAAAGACTACAAAACCCATAAAAAGCAGCAGCGACTGTCACGTTTTTGGACGGTGCTGGGACGAGACGGACGCGGTGCCAGAACTCATTCAGGCCTGAACGCTCATGCGGTCCTTCACACACTGGATGGATTTCTCAGTGATGGGCCGATGAGAACGGGTGAGACACCCAATGAGGTCACGGCTGGAGCACGGAGACGGAGCTTTTAATAAACCGACGCTTCGGTCCTCGGCACGTGACGTCCATCAGCTGGGTGTGAAAAAAGAAATTCTCTGGAAGCTCTTCTGAGTCGGACACGCTGTAAGCATAAACACACGCAAGCAGGAATGCTGGGTACTGACACCGTCGTTCTAAAACACCTCCCCCAATGAACTCAAGCTCGGGTTGGGCAGAGAGCTATGCGAGGTGATTTATCATCATCATCAGTATCGTGATCAATTAGAGCGTGTGGAAACTCCAGAAATTCAGGAACAAAACGGATTCCAGAAAAGAACAAACAGACTTGTATAGCTGTTTCTATTTTAAACGAGGAGTCGTGTCACATACCCTTCTCTGAGACATCGCACGCATTCTGACTGTCCGTAGTATTCGACTGTCTTCTTTTGGACGTTCCACAATGTTAAACGTGACCACAAATGGTGTGACATATTAGTCTTTAATAAATAAAAAATGCAACCAATGGCAAGCTGCTGTTGTATAAAAGGAATATAACACTCTGCATGGTGCTGGTATTGGAAAATAATCAACTTCAGGGTGTTGTATTGCGAACATATTGTTCCTTTGTGTCACTTCTGTGCTTTAACACACAGATAAACACACATTCTCACACTCGCCCACACATTGATGTCAGCGCCTGGATCCTACCGTAAACCAGGCCGGATTTGGGGATGAGACGAGGTGCTAAAATCTCAGGACAGGATGCTAATTTAGCTCGGTGCCGTAATCACAGGGTGGGTGACAATTAAAAACTGCCTAGTGTTTAAATTCAGAATGAACGGCTATTAGGAGTGATGTAACTGCCACCAACGCAGTGTTCAGACTTGACGCGTAAAGACAACGAGGGCGAGAGAGACGGATACGGGTCGTGGAGTAGACTTTTTACAAAGATTATGCTACATATAACAGTACATATTTCAATTCATTATCTATTTCGTGTACGTTGCTCCTGAGACCCTCCTGAGACAAATATTTGAACATGTATTTTTAATAAGGCATTTAATTGAAACTAGTTCCCCTGTTTAGGTATTTGAAGTTTCATTAAAAATGTCAATTTTCCATCCATCCATCTTCTTCCGCTTACTCCTTCTTGAGGGTCCCGGGGAGCCTGAAGAGTATCCCAGGGGACTCGGGGCACAAGGCGGGGAACGCCGACCCGTCGCAGGGCACAATCACACACACGTTCACACACTACGGACAACTTGGAAATTCCAATCAGCCTACAGTGCATATCTTTGGACTGGGGAAGGAAACCGGAGTACCGGGAGGAAACCCCTGGAGACCGGGGAGAACATGCGAACTCCGTGCACTCCGGGTGGACGCAGGATCGAACCCCCAACAGCGGAGGTGTGAGGAAAATGTGCTAGCCTTTCTCAGAATCCCCAAATATCAAATCCCAGTCATTTAGTAATGGTTAACTACACTGAGTACACACACACACACACACACACACACACATACACACACACACACACACACAGGAAGAGAAAGTGTTAGACAGTAAGAGGCAGAAATAGACTGTGAGAGAGATTCAGCTGACGCATCTGCACACCAGCAGTGACGTGAATTCAGCTGCAGCTGGAGGTCACTGAGATACAGCAATGCCCTTTTTATCACGCAGATGTGTGTCTGTGTGTGTGTGTGTGTGTGTGTGTGTGAGAGTGTGTGGTATCACATGCAAATCTTCCTCACCACTAATTAAACATCCATTCCCTCTTTCCCTTCGTTCCTACTTTGATGTGTGTGTCATCTTGTCTCCTCTCCTCTCTCAAACCTTTCCATTACCTTTTCCTGGCTTGTCTTCTTCCTTTCTGTTAGCATTACACACACACACACACACACACACACACACACACACACACTTATATTCAGGTCACCTTCTCAGCTACAGTCATGAGCACTAACCTCTCCCCACACCCTCGGTCTTAGAAGAGCAGTGGACGAGTTATACATCCATCAGCTATTAAACTCTTCATGGTGCCACACAGTCCTGCGTTGTTGTTGTTGTTGTTATTGTTTTAACGAGACTAAAGAGTGAGTGACTCGTTCATCTGAAGAGCATGACATTCTAAAAGACGAGGGATGTAACACGAGCCGTCACAGACAGTGTTCATATCCTGGAAAAGGGACGTCTCGGTGCCGCTCTACTCTTCATCCGGTACCGAGAACATCGCTGGTGTAGCAGATCATGTTTGTGATCGCTCCAGATAACATTTCAGCCATCGTCAAATCGAAACGTCAGACTTTTTCAAAACTTCGGCAGGAGGCCCGCTTCACAGCTGCTTTGGACAAACAAACGCATAAATAAATAAATAAATAAACATGTTTCGAATCATGTCAAATGAATAACTATAATATTAGCGGGAAGAAAACAAAACGCATAAAAACCACATGAAAATAAGTCATCTAATACAGCAGAAGGAAGGGAGCGTGGTAAACAGTAAGAAGCATTTTCTAGGTCAACGTTTTATAAATCCTGCGAGGTTTTTATGCTAGTAAAAGAAAGACACTCAGCCAAAAAGAGTGTGGGTTGTTTTTTTCTTTTTACTAAATTACAACGAAGCTGTCACGAGGTTGCGATGGACTTCAACAGGAAACATAGTGAGCACATCACACACGACGCTGCTGCCAAACCTATTAATAAATCCAAATAACTGGAAGTGTTGCAGAACCGAGAAGAAGTGGACGTCCGCGAGCATCCGCTGACGAAGACACGACCGACGTGGTGCTGCAAAACATAGTGCCCTGGTACAGTCCATAGACTTTTGGGACACTCTGATGTTAGCTGATGTTAAAGTGTTCAAGTTAAATGATGGTTTTTCTAATATTACCTTTCACGTAGCATGTTATATACGTAGCTGTTTGTGAATGTAGCACGTCTGCAAAGTTTGAAAAATCAAAGCGATTCCGAACAGCTGAAACGACTCGTTAGTGATTCCGGACTTTACTTCCTGTAATAACCTACGGAGGTTTGAAACAAAAGAACCCCGCCTTTCAGACGTGACACTAATATTTCGGGAAAAACTGTCTGTGGGTCGGATGGATACAACGAAGCCGTCGGTAGAGCGCAGAGCAACACTAAGTGGACAAAAACTAGACTAAGCTACACCACACCAGCAGAGTAGTTCGAGGTCACTTTTTAGAATCAGTATAACTATCTTGAGGAAAACACACACACACACACACACACACACACACACACACACACACACACGCACTCACAAAATACTTTGTCTAGTCAGAGAGAATA
>JAOUWY010000001.1:5751182-5763512 GCA_025728095.1 Prietella phreatophila | reverse complement strand
ATTTAAGTTTGCGTTGCCTTTCAGACGCCATAACTCCCCTCTGGTTATAGTTGTAAAACAAATACTTGAACACAAAGCCACTAAATGCCTCAGGAAGTATAGAAAAGTTTCAGGTTGCCCGAAAAGCAGAATTCAAAGAGAAAATACTCGGGAGCTCCTGTCACGCGTGCCTTCTCCCTCACATGCTCAACCGGAAGTCCCTGTGGACTTTCTTTTTAGCTAGCCATAACATTAGCTACACAATAACTCAACTGACTCGTATAGGAAAGCTTGTGCTTCATTTCTTACTAACTGTAGCTTCCATTTATGTAAATCTGTCTCTCTTAAATCTCGACTAATTCAACTTTCTAATTATTTAATATGTGAAGTTTGTGAACACTTCAATTTGAAGTGTGTGTGTGTGGGTAATTATGTGCACTCTGTGGAATTGCATGAACATCAACGCTGTCTTCTAATCATCATGAAAGGATCATCACACACTCATCTGAAAAGACAATGTCTTAATATTTATACATAACACAGCTTCATAAATTTAGAAGAACAACTGGGCATCATGCCTTTAATTATTTAATTATAATATTTCATTATTAATTAAGGAAATTAATCAATGGCAGGACGGTGTGAGTTACTATTACACCCCAAAGCACATCCTGAAGTGTTTTATTCCTCTTATACCACAACAACTTGCCAACGATTGCAAAGTATTTTTATTTATTAAGTAACGTCATACATTCGATCAGTTTCTACATATATTTAATGCTTTCAAACATCCGTGAACCCATTTAGTTCCTGTTCTCACGTACGTTATAGCAACGATGAACAGACGTTTACCTCACGTTCCTCTCTTGAACTTAATGAGACAGAAAAACGTGAACATCTTGCCACGTTAACGAGAAACCGCAAACTCTTGAACTCTTTACTTTTGTTACAAAGCAATGACACTGGAGACTCCTTCCATAAATGTTAAATAGTCCTTCCAGGATTTTACAAATTTTGCGATCACAGGAATGAACGCAAACTCGGCAATATTCAGAGGAGCTTGTAATTTTTTTCTTCAAAATTAGCGCAGATTTTCTGCAGACTCAGGCGGTTCCTGTACGGACTAGTTAAATAAACATCTCGTTGTCACCATATCAGCCATTACACTCGTTTAATCTGTTTTCATACGCTTTCCCCCGTACAAGTCCCCGCGACTTACTTTACTTTAATTACTTTAAACTTTAGTTACTTTACTTTAATTACGATTTAGAGACATGTTTTAAACCTGTGATTTGCACTCCTGTCAGAGCCGCTGCTGGCGAAAATCCGACCAATCAGAATGCAGAACTCGACAGCGCTGTTCTGTAAGTGCTGTTAGTACAGTGGGGAAACGAGTAGAGGTAGCAGGAGAATGTTCGATTGTGTAATATTTCCCACAATCGCATGTGAGGAAGATCTTTGATACGTTTATCTGCGTGGGACATCTGTCACAGCACATGGCTCCTGTTTGTTGTTCTTCACCACACATTCGGCACTAGAAAGACCTTTCACAGAAAGAGTTCAGAGAGCGACCCCTGGTTCAAAGACCCCTCCGGAACTGCCAGGACCGCAAACACATACACACACACACACACACACACACACACACACACACACACGTGACAAATTAAAGAGAAAAACCAAAGTGTGTTATTAAAGGTGCTGACTTTTACAAAGCTGACACTGGAGACTCCTCACACTGGTGAGTCTTTCTCAATCTCTCACACTCAAACATGCAGATATACACATACCCTATCTGTTATTTCTCCATCTCTCTCATACACACACACACACACACACACACACACACACACACACACTTCATGGCCCATTTCCAAACTCTCACCCGGGGCGCTCCACAGTGTTTCCTGAACAACGGGCCTCTGAGCAGTGTTCCACCCTGCGAGAGGAATTTCACAATCCCAGGTGCTCCACCGTCCGGGATTACACCCTCCGAGGAGTCTCCGGAGACAGAGAGTGTATGTGTGTGCGTGTGTGCGTGTGTGTGTGTGTGTGTGTGTGTGTGTGTGCATGGATTGGTTACGCGAATGAAAACTTGCATAAACTTTCACATTCGAAATAACTCTCAAGGCCTCTGTGAACAAATAAATAAATAAATGTGGACGAGAGCATTCAGAATGCTTTAAGATGCTCTGTAGAAAGGTTGGAAAGAGAAAGAAAGAGAGAGAAGGAGAAAAGCTGGTAGGAGAGAAGCTATAGAGAGACTTGCGAATGTGGACAGAGCCCGGAATAGATGTGAGGAGAGTTGAGCGAGTTCAGAGCTGCGGGGAAGAACAGGAATCTTGAGGAACTGGTGAGAACTGTTTGATAAAACCCCACAGACAGAGGAGATCAAGCTTAAGGGCTTCAAGACACTGGCTATGAAGCCGTCCTGGGATTTAAACATACACGTTCTAATCACAGAACACAGAACTTTACTACAATCTACACACACGACCCTAGTAGTCTAGTGTTTTGTAGAGACAAACTACAAAAGACACGACTCACTTGTCGCATGCTAATTCCAACCTACGCTTAGCCGCAGGAATTACGAGACGAATGTCAATGAAGACGGTTTTCTCAGACGTTCACAAATACGATTCACTCACAGGAAGGTCAATTCACTGAAGGGGAAAGGACCGGTGAGGCATGTGATTCTGGCAGCAGTTACTCTTGCTTCAAGGCATGTTGATGTTTTATCTAAGTGAATTCACAAACCTCACTCACGTGATCCGGGAAAAATCCGGAAAGAAAGGTGTGTTAGCAGACACGTTTGAACACCTCAGAACTGACACAGTTGTTGGATTTCATTAGCATAGCTTCAGCTGATTTACATAAAGTGAAATGTAAATGAGTTGCTGGCTAAAATATATCTATTTTTAAGTTTAATATCGGATCTTTAGTGCAGCGTCTGTAACACAGCAGTCTGTGTTTGGTGGAGAGCTGTGTCAGGAACAAGCACAAGGTTTCCCAGAGCCATCTTCAGTTCTCGGGAAAGCTTGTGGTATTTTTAGGTTTTCAGGTTTAATACCCAAAATAGCAGCTCTGAAAAGACAGATGAGCGCTGCTGAGCTTCACACATCATCATCAGTCTGCCACCTCACACGTGAAGCTGAAAATGATATTCAATGCATGCTCTAACAAGAACTTCAGAGAACCAGGCGTGCTCTTTTAAAGACGTCCTTCTCCCCTTTCAGCAAACGCACATCACATCACATCGCAGTCCAAATTTATTTCTTTTTTTTTATTTGACTTTTGATTTCTGAAGAGATTGTAATACAAAGCCAAGAAATGTGTCCGTGTGTGGATTTAGTTCCAGCGAGGTGGAGAAAAAGGTCAGTCTGTGAGTCTGAACAAGCCGAATGTAGCGTACAGGTCAGAGACGTGACGCAGCCTGAGAACAAACAACCAAAGGTTTATTTAGAGAGAAACCGAGAAGCCACTGAAACCATCCGTGTCCCAAAAGGCTCTGAACACCTCGCTAAAGCTCATGAACACATTCGTTTGAGTGTTTCTGCAAAGTTCATCAAGTTCAGATGAGTCTGCTTGTGGTTCGAGCAGTGAAACGGTGTGACCCGAGTGAACCTGTGTATTCTGTAGCTGATATTATGAATTACATCAGATCACAGTGCTGTTGAATTCTGGATTCTGATTGGTCAGAAAGTGTTGATTGATATACTATAACAGCAGCTTGCTCTAATATGTTTTGGTTTCTATAGTAACAGCTCATTCACAAGCACCTGTATGTCCATATAATATGATTAAAAAAAAAAAACAAAACCATACGTGTATAATCACTGATTGTGACGTTTTTTGTAACATGTATGGAAGGAGTCTCCAGCGTCAGCGCTATGTAGCAGTCAGGGTTAAAGCTGTAACGTTTCGCCATCTTCAGGATTTAATTATTTTTATTTTTTTTTATGAAGATAAGAACCCTTAACTATCTGATAAACTTTTAAATAACTCTTCTTTTTTTAAAATAAGTAAATCCATGGTACAGTATAAACCTCTAATTATCGCTCATTATTTTCTTCTTAGTGCTTAGAAACTGTCAGAGGTTTAACATTTAGTTCGTTGGTACCATGTCGGGTTCTTAAAGGGTTCTCTGGATAATTAAGGGTTCGTGGGCTCCTGAAAGAGTTCTACATGGATCCCTTGTAGACACAGCCCTTTCTGTAGGGTTCTACAAGGTGATGTGACGACTGAATTCATGATGGTTCGTCTGATTCGGAAACTTTTCTGAAATTAAAGAAACCCTTGAAGAAATCTTAAAGACTGCTTGAAGCACCAAGATGGCTAAAATGTTAAAAGCATGACAGGTTCTAGGTCTTAAGAGGAAAATAAATAATTACCATTCAGTTTGACTTTGTACCGTACACCTACCTGTTCAATACATACACTATTAGAAGAGGTTCTTCAGGGCTTCTTTATGACCATTCAGGGGATAGTCATGCATCTTTCACTTCCAGAAAAGTTCTACTTGGAGACCTGAATGGAAGAGTCTTTGCTGTAGGGTTATACAAAGAACACTTCTACTTTATTTTGAAGCTCTTATTAAAACATGAATGACTCATGCAGGGTTCTGGCCGATGTTTGAGTCCTCAGCTGTTTTTTGATAACGCCGCATTGGCAGCATCACATTTTAGAGAAAGCCCAAAGGAAGCACGGATGACTAATGCAACCACCCAAAATATAAGACATTGACAAGGATGACCTAAAAAAAACCTGTGATGGTTCTCTCTGCAGCGATTTCATGCAGCTTGTCAGATACAGTCCGTGTTTATTTTATAAAAGTGATATTATATCCGGAAGAGCATCTTGAAGCCAAAAGTTCTTCCCCTCTATTAGTCATTTCATTGTGCAGAACGTTTGCCCGTAAGAAGCACCAGTGTTGCATCACTTGCGTGTTTATCCTCGTTCCCGTTCCCCTTGTAGCTTATATAACCAATACTGCAAGCAGAAAAAGCACAGCTTTAATCTTCGGTTTGGAGATTACTACGGAAACCAAAAAGATGGCAGGACGACCTCGTCATTTAAACACGTTGCGTGCAAGCGTGAGGTTCTTAACGGTGAGGTGACATAATGAGGGAATAGCTTATACGTTCTGTCACAATCAAAAATACTGTTAATGCCGCTTTGCAAACTGGACCCAAGCTCATCCATCTTGAGTAAATGATTTCTTCTGGTCAAGGCAGTGGATCCAGAACACGTCTAGAAACATACTCACACACATGTTCACAAATGGGGTAATTTAGCATAGCTGATCTAAGCTCTGGGATGTTGGGAAGTTGGAAGAAACCTGAGAACCTCAAGGAAACCCACACAGACATGGGGAGAACATGTGAAACTCAACACAGGCGATAAGGATCGATACACTGCAGGTAACTGTGTCAGAAAGCTGGAGGTTTACAAAGATAGCAATCAGATGCATCTTGGGAATTGTGGAAATGTTTGGGATGGCATTTTTTAAATGTATTTTTTTTTTTATCTGTACTCTACATGCCACGTTCCCTCTTAAGCAGCGAGATTTAGCTCCATTCAGCTTTGTGATCAGTGAGATGAAGTGAAAAAACCGGAAGCAGATTTGGTGTAAAATATACTGTCTTGAATCCTGGAGGAAGTGAAAGAATGAAATCAGTCTGTGGTCTCATACTGGTTCGTCTCAAGCGTTAAATCCCTGACAGTAATCCTTATACGAAATATTATTAGTGTGATATTTGAAAATGTATGAAAGCCCAACATTGCTCATAGTGCAAACATAGACGTGTAATCTGTAAGATGGAAGACCGTGTGATGTCAAAACAAACAACGTTTATGTTTACGCTACAATGACAACTATTATTTTCTGTAATTACTTTCAAATCTTAAAAGCACATGTTCCCATGGGAAAGTGCCGTGGACATCCAACACCCAAGCGAGTGGTAAAGCTGGCCTTGTGTTTATGAATAAAGAGGGCACTCGAGAGAACAGAGCCACTATACATTCGTTTTTTATGCAATATGTGCTGACCTCTAGTGGACAATATTCTCTCTCTCTCTCTCTCTCTCCCTCTCTCTCTCCCTCTCTCTCACACATACAGACGCACATACACATGTGACAAATTAAAGGGGAAAAACAAAGTGTTGATTGTTACAAAGCTGACACTGGAGACTCCTTCCTTAAACATTAAATAAACACGTCACCATAATCAACAATCAGGCGTGCAAAACTGTACTTCCTTACTATACTTCCAGATGCACTACTGTCAGAGCTGCTCTTATAGAAAAGTAATGAACACCTTCTGACCAATCACAATCCAGAACCCAACAGCGTTGACCCAGATATGGCGGATTATCTCCAGGTTCATAAATGTTTGTGTTCTCCTCACACTCCACCCTGAAGTTCTTATAATTAAGTGTTCAGCTGCATCAAGCTCATAGATGTCTCATCCGTGACGTCTTCAGGGGGTTTGAGGTTGTTGGTTTTTTTCCTCTCGAGATGCGATTGGTGACACGAACCCAGAGACAAACAAAACCACAGTTATATTAACAGACAGCAGGACGTGCACATTCTCTCCTCTGAAACACAGGCATGCCACAACCGTGAATAGTTTATACACAGCATGAGTTGGTTCTTCAGATACACAACATAATCAACGTTGCGCTCATTTTCCCGTCAAAGCTGATGTGTTTGATTTCACAGGTCAGGGTCTTGACACTGTTCTGTCGTCTTTGTGAGGAAGGTACAGATACTGTCGGTGTGACTGCGTGGACGAATGGAGGACAGTGCTTCACTGGCAACGTTCTGAAAAAATCTAAATAAAAAACATCGTATAATATCGTTTATGTGATTTCTTTCTTTAAAAAATGCATTTGGCTATAAATTTAATCAATCAATATCTTAATCAATCATTAAGAAAAAAAATGTTGGGCAGTGGTGACTCAGTGGTTAAGACATTGGGATTCTGCTCAGAAGGTCATGAGGTCAAACCCCCTCACTGCCAAGCTGCCACTGCTGCGCCCTTAACTGCTCAGATGTATAATCGAGGTCAATGTAAGTCTCTCTGGATAAGAGCATCTGTCAAATTCAATACATGTAAATGTAAGAACAACTGCATATTTTGTAATGCAAATTTTTAAAAAAATGTATCTCAGTAGGAGACTGAACCCCGCCTTGTGCCCCATGCTCCCTGGAATAGGCTCCACGTTCCCCGTGACCCTGAAAAGGAGTAAGCGGTAGAAGATGGATGGATAGATGGATGGATGGATGGATGGAAGTATCTCATTAGCATTGTTTACTTGTTTACATGCTCGATATAGATCGATCAGATAGTCTTAGTTGATTTTCCATTTACCCTGACAGGAGTTCAGGTTGTAATCCAAATCGCAGGTTTGTATTAAGCACACGTGGCACCAACACCACAACCCCCTCTATAGAGCCCGAGTGTAGGCCAGGATATTCACTGTCTGTAATAACAGTGCATTCACAGGGATGTTTTTAATCACAGGGATTGAAATGGAGTGAAACTTGAAAAAGTTTTCTTGAAGGCGGTGTTTATTTAACATTTATGGAAGCGGTCTCCAGAAACAGTAAAGCTGTAGTTATGACTGGATAAAAAAAAAATTCAAATGCAACCTGTAGATTGCTGATTCTTTTCTTTAAAAAAAAACACAACACATTACAAAGTATATATATATATATATATATATATATATATATATATTTTAGATTTACTCATCTATGTCATCCTGCTTTCTCTACTGGTGTCTAATGCAAAAGGTTTTTTTAACTGTGAAGCCGTGGTTTTCCTGTGACCTTGTGTGAGAAACTGCTCGCTCTCAATTGTGGTCTCACTCTGTAGGAGAAATGGTACGGTCTGTCCTCCTAATGTTCTGTTCCTGAAGGTTTGTCCTCATTTATGAAGCATTTGTACATATTTATACGTATATTAAATGTAGCTTTATTTCAGCTACATCTGGAGACACTGTGGGGTTTTCAGGTGGACCGTTTTGGGTTTTTCTTCTGATCGAAATGGATCTTTTTCCAGATATTAAGACCAGAATCTCGGTGCTTTAGCTTCATCCAGTGAGTGTGAAATGGGGCTGCTCACCCTTCTGCTCTTCCTCCATCTGATTCAAGTCGTTCACCTGCAATGTGAGTCTTGTTTTTTTTTGTTTTTTTTATCTTTATTTTAAAGTAGATATTGTGAAAGTTATTTCTTATACGGCTGTACTGGATAGTGTTTGCATGATGTTAACTTTAAGAGTGAGAGAGAGCTTAAAGTGATGCTTGCTCGACAATTGAACAATGAAGTGCTGTTTGCTAAATATGATGTTTATAGGAAGCAGGTAAAACATGAGCCATTACGTGTTCTTAATAAAGGCAAAACCTAAATTTCATGTAAATCACATTTCATCGACGCTGAGATGAAGAGAAGACGGACATGGAGTTTGTAACTTTTTCTTCTTTTCTGTCCACTTTTAGCAGAATAAAAGTCATCCATTTTGACTCTTGAATCTTTATTCTGCTGCTGTGTCCAAAAAGTGACGTGATAAATTTACAATTATATAATAGTTAAAAATCACACTTTTAAATGTTCTATAAGTTCAGGATTTCAGCGTCTAACACAAACATTCTCAAGCTTTAATCCCCCTTCAGGTAACTTTAATACAAAGCCGTGGCCTGATTACGCACACGAACGAGCTCATATCGCAAAATAGTCCATCAGTAAAAACGCTGCGCTCGGAAACACAGAATAAATATATAATTAGGAATAACCGAGTATGCTTTAAAGGAACCTGTCTACATTTCCCCCAGTTTTATGACATGTACTAACACTGAAGAGAAACTTCTGTTCAATTCATTTGAGTCATTATGCAGCTAAGACATTTTATTAACGTGAAGGTGTTTTCGTGACGCAGCTTTGGCTATGACATTTACTCTTTGATTGCTTAATTCCAGTTATGTTCAGTGTGTGTATTAAGTGGACTGTGTGATCTGTGTGTGTGGTTGTAGATGTTCCTCAGCCCCGGCTGTCCGTGTCTCCTGAAGTTCTCACAGAGAGAGGATCAGTGCAGATTCATTGTCATGTTCCAGACAATGTTCAAGTGTCTCAGTGTTATTTCTACCCAGAGAGAGACAAGAGAAATCTAAAACTCTCTCCATCATGTCAGCTCTCAGTCACTGGTTCTGAACTGATCAGGTGGACAGGACAAAGTTCTCCTGGAACACTTCATATTATTTGTTACTACGCTGTGGATAACTCTGTTCGTACTCCTTCTCCTCACTCTCTCCCAGCTCCAGTCACAGTGCAGTGTAAGCTCTACATTACGTGTATCTTTATAATATATGTGCATTCTGTGTATTAATATCTGCATGAATCATAAAATTACATTCATGTTCCTTAATGCTATTTTTGGTGTAATTTATTGACTGATTTTATTTATTCCTCTGCAGACCAGAAACCGAGACTAAGCATCATTCATGATGATGTATTCAGATTTGTGTGTGAAATATCAGGGTCAGAGTCAGTAACTGCTGATTTTAGCTGTAATCTCTACACTGGAGAAAATCCTCAGCTTTTCCTAAACCAAACATCTCAAAAGGGAAAATCTGGGAATATTTGCAGATTTAAAGCACAGAAAGACGCTGTGTTTAATCGTCTGCAGTCAGAAAAGAGTCATGAAGTGAGCTGTGATTATTCACTGATCTCTGACACGACTGCTCGCTCTCTAATGAGTGATAAATACATGATACGTAAGTTATATATAAACTAATTATGGATAGTTCCATTACTTTATACCTTTGAATAATTTTAAATCATTTTCATTTCACCTTTTTTCAGAGTTCTTTAATGCAGCAAACACAACAACAACAACAACGACTCAGACATCCACTCCTGAAGAGAAACCCAGTGCAGGTTAGTGACTCAGTTTTAATTACATTAGAATTTCAAGATGTTTATTTTGTGTTTATTTGTGTGTAGTTTATGTAAATATTTGTGTCAATCAGATTTGAGTCTGGTAACGACACCACCATCCATAGTTACGGAGAAATCTACAGCAGGTCAGTTTATTCCTTCATCCACCGCTGTTTAGTGCTTTTAATAATAACACTTGGATTTATTATGTCCTTTATTATATGTTGTGTATTTCCTTTAAGCTTCTCCAGTTTTTTCAACTCCTCTGATCAACACAAGACACACAACGTCTCGTGAGTTTACTGTGTAGTAGGTCTTACTATGAAACTAGAAACACTTTAAAACACCAGACACACACGTTTAAAACAGTTCTGGCTGTAACAGTTAATGCATTCAACTTGTTATATACTGTAGTCTACATTGCTGGAGTGAACTTTGTGCAGTTTTACTATGAGAATGTCCATTCATTGATTTATATTATTCATATCAGTTATAACCTGAGAATTCTTTCCTGTAGCTGAAAGCACCAGAGTTACACAAAATCACCACAACACAACCAGCGCTCCAAACAGTGAGTCTCTAACTCATATATAACAGTAAGATCACACTTAGCACCTAGAATTAAAATAATCCCATTTTTCATGTTTATTTCCTGCAGTACAGTAAATTACTCTAAAAGTTTCTCAGATCTTGCCTTTTTTTTTGTTAGATTCATCGTCTCTACCAACACAGTCATCCACAACTAAAGAGAAAACTGATTCCGGTTAGTTTTTAATAAATAAATAAATAAAAACATATTATAATCAGCATTTAAATGTACATTATCTATCAATTTTTAATTGTATTATTCATTCTAATTTCTACAAAAGTACAACAATAATTTTCTTATTATTATAAATGATTTTAATTGTTTACATGTATTTGCTTTACCTTTTGTTAGCATTGTCTATTGTATCAACATCGCAAACCACAACTAAAGATAAATCTACAGGTCAGTTCATCTCTTCAGATGTCACTGTTTATATCTTTCAGTTACAATATGATCTTTTTTTATATTGTATATATTGTAATTCTCTCTGTAGCTTCTCCAGTTTCTATTTCGACTGTAAACACCACAAGTGGCCCAAAAACTAGTGAGTAACAATACGAGTTTCAGTTTATATGATTAATCTCACCTAGAAAAATAACCTTCTGTTCCTTTAGTAGATTTATAGCTTATATTTCACCCCAATCCTCCCCATTCCCCCAACTTACATAGCATACAGTTTATAAGAAAAACTTTTATGCTACAGTATAGTATGCAGCTTAATTATCATCAGGGTATTTATGAGTTTTTTCATACTGTTTATATTTGTAAAACCTCCATGTGCTTTTACTAAGGTGAAAGGTTCAACATGACCCATAAGACTGGTGTTCTTAAAAGTATGTCATTTGTCCTTATATCATATACCTTGATTGTGTTTCTGATGATCATTTGTAAATATAACAGTTTTGGATTTGATGACCAATGACTATCTGTATTAAACTAAAATGACCATTGTGCTCACATGATGATTTGGGGATTTTCAAAGCTAACAGAAAACATCGGGGTTATGCATGTAACCCTGTTCCCTGAGAAGGGAACGATACATTGCATTTAACATAACAGTATGGGAACGCCTTGCGCGTGTGACTGAAGCTGTATCTGAAGCTTCTGTAAAATCATGCCTCTACTTATAGGCCTGCCATGATCAGGTGATGTGGCAATTAAGCACATCGCATGATATATATATGGCACCTATGAACCACACCGCCAGCCTCTATTATCTGAAGCGAAGACGCAATTCATAGGCCTGCCCTGGTATGACAATGCTATGCAACGTCTCGTTCCCTTCTCACGGAACAGGGTTACATGCGTAACCTCGACGTTCCCTTTCAGAGGGAACTTCGATGTCGCATTTAGCATAACAGTATGGGAATGGGAATACCCACGCTGTCATACCGAGGGTATGGCCTGTTCAAAAATACCCAAGCCCAAGGGTCACTTCAAGACACTCGAGGCCGGGGTGGAATGAATATCCAGGCTGTAATAACAAATGAATGTGTGTGGCATAGACCACCCTACAGCCGCACACACATCCTTCAAGGATACCCCTTTGGACAAAGCCTTCAAGGAGGCGACCGCCCTAGTGGAATGAGCTCTTATGCCCAGAGGAGTGGCGAGACCACGCGTCTCGTAAGCCATAGAGATTGCTTCCACTATCCAGTTAGAGATTCGCTGCTTTGACACAGCATCACCTTTACTGTTGCCACCAACACAGACCAGCAGCTGCTCCGACTTACGCCACTGGCCGAAGTGGTGGATGTAAGTACAGAGGGCCCTTACTGGACACTGCAGGTGCATCCTCTCTTGTTCCGGTTTGAGGAACGGAGGA
>JAOUWY010000001.1:5731989-5743370 GCA_025728095.1 Prietella phreatophila | reverse complement strand
GTGTGTGTGTGTGTGTGTGTGTGTGTGTGTGTGTGTGTGTGTGTGTGTGTGTGTGTGTGTGTGTGTGTGTGTCCTACCTGCACTAAAGGGAATGGAGTAAATGAAGGTGCCGGGAACCTGCTCTGCTGCTCTCTTATACCACAAGGGAAAGTGATCCGCATTAAAGACGCCCTCCTTATCCTCTGCCCTCAGCAGATCCCTCCACACACACACACACACACACACCATTTTAATATTCACTTAGATGAGATGCCCATCATCTTAAGTAATAATTTCCTGGACAAACCCAAAAACTGTTTTCTGATTGGTCGGTTAAAGTTCAGTTCCGCTCACTGTTTGGTCAGCTGCTCCGGGACGACAAACAGGTTGGTTCTGGAGAGACCAGTGCGGGTGCCAAGGAACGCAATCTCCACTCCTTTATCAGGATTCCTGAAACATTCATTAAAAGTATTCATTCGAAAATATAAGATTTTATCATATGTTCACGTAGCATTTTTATTATTAGCATTGCTAGAATACGTCATCTTTTGTTGTTTTTTAAGATTGTGACAAGACAACAAAAACGTCCATTGACTCCATAATAAGTGTGGAGATCTGGACATCTAGTGGACATCTAGGGGCAGGTTTTAAACTTCATCAGTAAAAGTTTACAAGTGTACACTTTACGCAAGTGCATTTTGCTCGAATGCGTTGGTTAATTATTCGGTGAGAGGTGTGTGAATTAATGAAAGTGTCAATTTATAAACTCTGTCCTTTCAGAGAGGAGAATTGAAGGTTATGCCAGACTTACAGCTGTTGTGTGGTTGAGATCCGTGGCTTATGGATACGATAAACCCTTCAGAAAAGTGTCAAGTACCTGGAACTACATTTCACTGTGTCGCTGAGTGTTGGAAGGGTGACGCTATAACAACTTGCTAAGATTTTCTGTGCGTTCTGTCTCATGTACACATCTTTATCACTGCAGCTTAGTGTTAAATGTGTGTTTTATAGTCTTGTTTATTTAAGGACAGAATGAAACACCTGCCGTTCCGTGTGAGGAAACGTGGTGCTCTGATGCACTACAGACGCTGTGGACTGAGATTAGATTAGAAAAGCAGGAGTATTTAAGAGTGAAAGGGTGTTGTGGGAAGGTGTCATGAAGCGAGACTCACTCTGACTTGTTGAGAGCGAGGCCGGTCCAGTAGGCCTTGAGCGGAGCGGTGATCACGGCGTCGAAGAGAACCTGCTGGATCAGCTCCCTGTCGCCTACGGCAAGCCAGAGGAGACATTCACACAGTCACAATACACACGCCGACGCAGACGTGTAATGAGGACGAGGATGATTCACTGAGGCGAATCACGCTCACCTGCTGTGATCTCAGAATATCTGTACTTTCCTTGAGTTTGTCTTAGATAAAGCTTTTAACTGTTACTCAGAAGAATAACTACATTTTGAAACATTTGACCACATTTCTCCAAAGATCAGATATCTGTAATGTCATACAGTGACTTTTTGGCATCAGACAACTTCAGATGTAAATTGTAAATTGCTGTAAATTGTTGTAAACGGTGGCTTAGTGGTTCGCACGTTCGACTCACACGCCTCACAGGGTCGGGGGTACGATTCCCGCCGGGGCCATGTGTGCGCGGAGTTCGCATGTTCTCCCCGTGCTCCGGGGGTTTCCTCCGGGTACTCCGGTTTCCTCCCCCAGTCCAAACACATGCATGCTAGGCTGATTGGCGTAAATTGTCCGTGGTGTGTGAGTGTGTATGTGAGTGTGCCCTGCGATGGACCGGCACCCTGTCCAGGGTGTACCCCGCATTGTGCCCCATGCTCCGTGGGATAGGCTCCAGGTTCCCCGCGACCCTGAAGAAGGAGTATGGGGTAGAAGATGGATGGATGGATGGATGGATCAGCTAAATTGATCTTATCTTTCATGAGATCAAACACACGTCCTGCTACTTGATATTCATCATGGCAGTTCGTATCACGACGGCAAGCTATTAGCATTCAGCTTGTATCTTCAGAGTTATCATCATGCTAGCTAACATTTGAGAGAATAGGAACAAGAAGTTAGGCTTATCAAATGTCTTCCATGGCTCCTTGGTGGGAAAAATGGCACAAATCTACTATCGTTAAACTAACATCAGAGGCAGACTCCTTCTCGTGACTTTTACTCAAAGTAAATAAGTACCACTAATCACAGGTTTATCATATGACCATGTTATCGTTTCTATAGAAACTGATCATTCACTGGGTCTTGCACGGTGGATGGTGAGGTTTTCTGTGAGGTTATTTAGACTTATTGTACAGTATTATGTACGGAAGGAGGTCCCAGCGTCAGCCATTTGTAACATTCAGAGGTAAAGCTTTAACTTGAAGTTTTCCGAGCAGTTTATGCTTCTATGTGCTTTCTCTCGAACATGACAAGATTACTATAGAAAAAAAAAGAAGATGATCAATATGGGTCGACTTCATCACACCGCCCTGGCACTGATTACTTTCCTATAACAGTGTGACGCAGGGTGTTTAACACACCACACACACACACACACACACACACACACACACACACACACACAAATATGAAATCATTTGTGGCCTCTTACATTTGAGGTGTGGTTTGCGGCCGGTCAGGTAGAGTTTGATGGCCTGAATCTGCGTCAGGTAGCGATGCTCATGATGCTCGTCGGTGTTGCAGTATGTCCTGTAGAGACCAAACGTTAACGCGTGTTACAGCTCCAGAAAAACGTTGGAGGCAAAAATATCAATTAGACGCTGTGACTTCACAGATAATGAAACTGACCCGGCACCTTTACAGCGCAGCGTAATTAATCACCTCGCATTAAAACACCCAGGAACAACAGAAGGACAGTAACATCCTCACTCTCCTCCCCGGTGAAGGACAAAAGAGTGTGTGTGTGTGTGTGTGTGTGTGTGTGTGTGTGTGTGTGTGTGTGTGTGTGTGTGTGTGTGTGTGTGTGTGTCAGCACACTGCAGTGCTGGAGTTTGAGGAGAATTTATTTAACAGAATAAAGTTCTATAAGATCAGTTATAGTTATAGCTTAACATTAGCAAGACTGCTAGGACATCAGGTTAAATTCTATAATATCAGATAACCGCTGTAGAAATATGTCAGGCTAAGCATTTTAATGATTACTATAATGTTATCCAACTTGTTAACTGACTAACTTTAGCACAATGCTGCATTTCAACAGCTGTATCATCTAGATTAGCTAGTTATTCTTACTATAATATGTAACTACAGCTAGTGTTTCATGCTACGCATTATTATAGTCAGAGTAATGTTATTTAACTTGCTAGTAGACCGGGATAAGTAACATACGCTAGAAATATTTTATTTTGCTAGTAGACCGGGATAGCTAGTCCAGTTTAATATTAGCACAGTGCTGTGTTTAGGTAGCTGTCTTGTCTAGATTTGCTAATATCGCTTCTTATATTGTGTAAATGCAACCAGAGTTTCACACTTATACGTAGCTTGATTACACATAGTTAGCATAATGTTTACCGAGCTTTCTAGCAGAGCTTGCTAGGTTAGTGCCTTATATAAGGAGCTGTTTAGCTTAACCTATTAAATTTAACTGTTATATTGTGATAATACAGCTAGTATTTCATGCTAGGCGTGAATCAGTTACATAATGAAAGATTAGCAATACTGTTCATGTTTGCTAAGCGAACTAGTAATCTGGTTACTGCTAGCATAGTGCTGTATAGAAATAGCCGTGTAGTGATGATGTTACATGATCGGGTTGGCGCTCAAGTTGACCTTAACACCTTTCCAAACTTATTGAGCATTTTAACATTCTTTAAAAGAAGTCCCTGTGTCCGTTTAGATGACCCGTGAGGCCATTTTGTACTTTTCTCTTCCCCAGATCTGCTTTTTGAACTCACAGATCTGCATCATCAGACAGCGCTACTATTTATCCTTCTTTAAAAATAAAAGTGTAAGCGCGTGTTACCATTCGTCTGCCAGAGCCACACCCGGCTGATCCAGATCACGCAGGCCTGACATCCAGAAATGCACAAGAATGCAGGAAACATTATCAGAAATTCTCAAACTTTTTTATTCAAAGTATCGTTTAAACTGACTTTTTTTTTTTTACATTTATTTACATTAATAAATAGATGAGTTTGAATCAGCGTTCTGGTTTCAAGCGTCAAGAGCTCAAACTATGCAGAGGGAGAAAAATAAAAGTAGAAAGAAGCTACATTTACCTGCTTCCAGTGTAACATTTCCTTTAAAGAAGTGCTTTCCATGCCCTCTGGACAAAGCCACTCCAACACTACACACACACACACACACACACACACACACACTTTATTCAATTCCCTTAAAAACATTCTGTCTATTTAAGAGCTTCTATAATAAGAGTCCGTGCATGTGTACCTGTATGACGTTCCTCTGATGGCTGTGAAGTAGTAATCATTGTGCATTGACAGAACACGTTTCTGCAGAAAAGCAAGACGGCATAAACGGTATCTAAAGTGAGCATGCGAGGAATATTTTAGATACGCGAGGGGTGTGGGGTGGTGAAGAAAGCCGGCGCTCACCCCTCTATCCACCGTCCTCTTCACCTCCATGGAGAAGGTGCCTGTTTTTCTGTTCACCATGGCGTTCCTGAGCTGTGGAAGGAAACACGGCAGCTAGTAAACACAATCCATACGTGACACCACGTCAAATAATTGGATCTGATTGGTTGATTAGTTTTCGATAACAGTAGGTAGGACAGTTGCGCAGCTGCAAAGCTCAGGTTCATATTAACGTGCTCGCTTTATCGTAACAGCTCATTCACAGAGATCAATGCTTTCAGCCTTAGCAAGAAATTGATGGATAGACAAATTGAAAATGTTCGAAAACGAACGCAAACACACACTCTTCCCCCGGGGGAAACTGGTGCTGAATGGACTGAATTTGCATGCTGGAATATGATTGGCTCTTATATTTTATGATGCAATAGTCATTGTTTAAACTCTTCCTGCAAAAAAGATTCAGTAATAAAAGGCATGTTTTATCAAATTTAGTCTGAGTATAAACTATATACAAGTTTTTCCTTTTTTTAGTGCTTTTAATCGAACAGGAAGATAATATTGCCGTACATAATTGTCAGTGTCTTCCCACTCCACCTCAGACAGGTCAACGCTGCTGTAATGGGCCTTTCGTCTCTTCTGGCCATTCTGGTACTGTATACACACACACACACACACACACACACACAAACACATACACATATACAAGAAGAGTTTAACAAAGAGAGCGTGCAAATGTAAAAACAAAAACAAAACAAAACTCGGATCACAAGAGTCACATGACGTCCACAAGATGGAACAGGATGGATGTAGTAGAAGGAGATGCAGTCGTTCTCCTGCAGGGGCTGCTTTTAACCCCAATCACACACACAGACACACACACACACACACACACACGCACACACGCACACGCACGCCTACAAATCACACACACTGATAAATCACACACACCATCTTCTTTAACTTGGTCCCTAGAAATGCATTTTAAACCAATCCGAGTAGTCTCTTTCTCTCCAGATCTTCATATTGTTTATCGTAACCTCCGGAACATTTCTGGGCAAACTCGGTTCTTTAAAACCAGACAACCTACTTGTGTCTCCTAGTCCAGAAAATACGTGTACGTGAAAATTTGTTACGCTCTTTTATAACAAGAGGTTGTAACCCTGCATTCACACTAGCAAAAGGAGTACGGGCGTTTCAAGATCAGTAAAGTTCCGCTTGTGGGTGTGGCTTGTGCGGCAGTATTGGAAGGAGTCTCCAGTGTCAACGCTTTGTCAGAGGTAAAGCCGTAACTTTAACTTCTTCCTACATCTTCAGGACAGAGATGTTTACGCTGTGTAGTTTCTCGAAAAACAAATTCAAGGGAGAGAATACAGAGAGGCTGCTGAGGGAACAACTGTTTATAGTGAGAACAGGAACTATTTCGTCCTGGGTACAATGAATATAACTATAAACAGAGTCAAAATGTATTACGTCATTTCTATAATGATATTGCCAATAACGTTACTGCCAACAATCGTATTTCTGACCCAAAAGCTGCAAAATAGAATTGAGAATTGATGTGACCACAGAATGAGAGACCGGATCAAGGAATCTGCCAGAGCCAATCATCAGCCTGGTTTAAAAGCTAATTTGCATAAAATCTCATTCTGGGTGTCATTTGTTGATTGTTTTATTGCTTACTAGTGTGAATGCAGGAGAAATATTTAAATTATAATAATAATAAAAACTGTACTTAAATCCAGTTAGGTTCAATGATATAGTACTAGAATAATTTTAATAACTTATAGACTAATAATAATAATAATAATAATAATAATAATAATACATTGCTAATTATACTAATAAATAATAAATAAATAAAACCAGAACAAAGACTGATCAGCTGAGACAAACACTGCAGTCACACAAAGGTACTACAGTCAATACACTCACTCTACACACACACACACACACACACACAGAGAGAGAGAGAGCGAGAGAGAGAGAGAGAGAGAGCATGATTGTGTATCAGCCAGTGTGATTTGCACAAAACCACAAAACTATATGCACACAGTGGCACAAATACCGTGGCTAACACACTAACACTAACACGGTTACAGACTCTGTTACACACACACGCACACACACACACACACACACACAGTCACACACAGTGACTGGATGTTAGGAGAGGAGGTTCTCTGTGGTTACCTCGGCTCTCAGCTCAGGCCTGGCAGGCACCTGAAGGAGCTTTTACTCCTGCATGCAATACATCAAAGGAAAAGGGTTCACATTACAAAACTACAACTCCCAGCATGCACCTCTGCATCCGTCCAGCTTGTCATGGCACAGGACTTTCCCTGTATGAGTATTAGGTGCAGTAATAAGGGATTTGTTAACTGTTATGTCAGGTATAGAAGAGCACACAGTCTGTGCAGAGCTCATCATTCTGAGTTTTCTTGTAGTCGTTCAGTCATGATAAGTTTAGCGCACAAGGGTTCTCGACTTAGTTTTAAACCTACCAGCTAAAATAAAAGGTTTCCGGGCTTTTTTCCTAGTAAGGGTCGGGAGATCGGTCCAGACAAGACACATCGTCAGACTTCTGATTATTCCGACATCCACCTGGAGCCAACAGATCCAATTCAGCATAAACTAGCCATGCACTCTGAATGGGAGGGGCCTACTCGCTCTCCCTGTCAATCACAGTGACACTGGCCAACCACAAGTGTCTGTGAGGGCATATAGGAATAGGGCGGTGCATACTGGAATAGTGCATCCCTCCACGTTTACTACACCACTTCTGTGATGCATGAGCAGCAGTTCCATAAATAAATTCCATAACAGTTTAAAGATTTGTCCTTATATTTTCACAAAAGATTTGACCAGACTGATAGCTACATTATACTTACAGCTCAAGCTGAAAACTAAATCAGCAAACACTGTACACCAGGTATTACATTTTGTTATTATTACACGATTGCATAAAATTGAAGATGATCGTTGCGTTATTTTACCGTGCTCTCGTGTAATTTTGTGAATTAAAATGATGATAACCAGAAATGCTTGAGTACTCATCGTATCCGTAGGTAAATTGAAAAAATCCAGAATAAATATAACATTTTTTTTTTGAATAAAATGATAAACAATGCACAGACTGTGCCTTGTGTTTTGAGTGACGTCCTACAGCGTTAACAGCGTGTATTTGTTGTTCAGCGCTGTAGGAGTGGTGTGTACCGGGGTGTGTACTTGTATATATGTATGAGCTCAGTGTACCTGACGACTTCGCTGTGTAGCAGTGTAACAGGTTTCCTTACCAGATATCGGAGGTTTGGATGTATGAGAATGTAGCCATTATTGTTGACGGCAAACACGTAGCCGTGAATTCCCAGCTGCAGGAAGAGCGCATAGATTTACCAAACTTGAATATTTTGTAAAATCTCTACAGATAAATCAACACTGTTGAGGAAGTGCATGTTTGTGTGTGTGTGTGTGTGTGTGTGTGTGTGTGTGACTTGCAAACTGTGAAGACAGACAATACCTTGTGTCTGGGGATGGTCTTCATCAGGTCCTGAATGGGAATGTCTATTCCCACTACACCCAGGAGAATGCCTTGATTTTTCTGATAAGTTTGATGGAGAGAAGAGAATTAGTAATGAAGATTACCTAACATGATGCACTATATCCCACACACACACACACACACACACACACACACACACCGTCTCATTCTTGGTGCTGAAGACAGGCATGGCCACCGTGGTCATGGGATTTGGGCCGTTGCGTGCAGAAAGCTGGAGAAACATTCCGACAGAAACAGCAGGAGTTCAGGGTGAGATATGCAGTCGTTTATGCTGATTGTTATTAATAATAAATATAAAGAAGGAAATAAGGTAATAATATAATAATAATAATAATACTTTTAGTTTTATGATTCACTATTTCCACCTACACTCAAAATTCAAACACTCTATTTAAAGGACTTCACAACACACTGACTCAGGATTTTACTCCTGAAACATATCAACATCAAGCACCATTTGATCGATGTATTATAAAGGCCTGTGCTGCACAACCATAAAATAGCAGAGTGGTGTTAGCCTGCTGTGTTTCACTCTGTTGTTGTCTGCCAGTTGTATTTGCAGATACACCCTCTACATATACTCATCTGCAAGAAATGCTAGATTTTTGGGTTGGCGAGCCAGCCAGGAGTGGGGCTAATCTAATCCTGAGCCAAGGAAACTCGAAGAAACTTATTTGGTGAGAACTTTACACCATCCAACTATAGGCTACATCAGATTGTGACTTCACAAGCCAGACTCAAATAACATGCGCTGAGAGGAGGGTCGAGAAACCAACACAGCTAACAGATTTCATCCCAAAAAAACTGCAAACACGAAATCCTACGTAAAGCTTATAATATACTATTTTCTGTGTTTCTACTGAAATTTGTATTGCACAATCATTTCTTCTGCAAAACGTAATGTTCTTTCTTAAAGCAGTCGAAATAGTCTGCAACATAGACTATGACACAGTCTGCCTTTTAGATAAACTATGCGCTGTATCTTAGTAGAACTATATGTAGTTGTGTTGAAAAAGTCATGAGTGTGTACCACTTTGTGTCTTAACAGTGAAAGCGTTCGCCCCATACGTGTATGAATATACACATCTGTTCGCCAAGAATACATTCCCGTAATGCCACAGTCATCTGTGGCTAGAAGGCCTACTCTATATTCATTTCCTTCAGGTTAAATTACTGTCGCTACCACGATTTATCTTAGCTAATTACATTCCACAGAAGCCTTCCCTTGCCCATCATGCTAGCAGCTAGCTGATACATTTATAATCATCACCGCTGACTAGAATAACGCGTTTATAAAATAGCACCGGAGACGATATGAACTGCTTTTTGATAGTGTGTGTAAAAAAAAAGAAGTACTAGACTTTAAACAAATTATAACATGTAGCGTGCATGTGCTACATCCTACAGAACCTCATTCCCTGTGAACTAGACCGTGCTCTAAAGCTGATGTGCGTTTGAATGAGTCCAAACAAAGCCCCCAGAGTGCATTCTGGGAAACGACCCTGTGCTCTGTGCAACCACTCATTCTCCTTCACTCCTCGCTCCCTCCCTCCCCCCTCTCCCTCTCTCTCGCTCTCTCTCTCTCTCTCTCTCTCTGCTCTGCTGTCACTTTTATTACAGCTTTAAGAGATAAAGGCCAATGATCCAAGAAATGATGAATGGAGTGTCTCTCCTAGCGAGAAACAACGACCGCACGCTGCAGGAGGACAGCCCTCAACACTGTGTGTGTGTGTGTGTGTGTGTGTGTGTGATAGAGTGTATATGGAAGCATAAAAGCATGAGAGTGTTCAGGTGCGCATGTGTGATAGGGATGGTGTGTGTGTGTGTGTGTGTGTGGAATGAGGAGTTTTATCAGCTGTCGGATAGATCGCCCTTTCATTTCATCTCTCTCTCTCTCGTTCTCGCGCTCTGTCTCCTTCCCACTTTTACCCACATTTACTGTCACACAGTACGTATCATACATACACACGTATTATTAGATTTACAGTAGTACTATACTTTTTAACACACCACAGATTCATTCATTAATTCATACTTTCAATTAGATCGTTTGTTTCATTAAGATGATCATCCAGACCTTCCATTATTATACAGTTTCGCCTGTTTTATTTTGCCTTTCAGTACATGATGTATTCCCTCTGAACACCTTCATGAGTAAAACCGGAGTAATATATCATGTGATATATAAAACTATATATTTGAAGATAGGAAGTCAAAATGTTTACCTTATGAGCCTGAGCGAGCTACAGAGAGAAAAGGAGACAACAGGGGGAAAAAGAAAAAGACAAGGAGAAGATTTTACGGTAAAATAAGATGACGTTAACGGTAAACGTTCATGCTTTCTTCACGGCGCAGTTAGATGGAGGGGGAGAGGACGGAGGACGGTGACAGAGCTAATGAAGCTGTTAATGTGCAATCATTTACACACAGGGTAGGGGGTGGAGAGAGTCACGCTTTCTCTCACACACACACACACACACACACACACACACACACACACACATACACACACATTGCGTGCTGTGGATTATGACACATTAAAGTTTTCTGATGAAAACGCTCACAGCTTGGTCCACGTAGGCCTCGGTCCACACCATGTCGTGCTCGTGGTCGATGACTTTTGGGCGGCTCATGACGTGCAGGTATCTCATGACGTTCTCCTGAACGTCAGCCAGCGTGGAGATCTGACTGAAATAACCTACACACACATACGCACACACGCACACACAGGTGGTAGGAAATCTTCCATGAAAAAGTCATGTGTGTTTAAAGCACAGTGATGTTCACGTACAGCACGCTCATTAAGGCTGCTCTCACTCTGCCGCATCGGATTAGTAACGAATTAAAACGTGTAAAAGACTCCAGCTGTAAAACTTTACAAGTCCGTGACATTGTGCTGTTCGTAAACATTTAAAGGACGAAGCGTTATGAAACAGCTGGTATTAAAGGGTAAGGTTTTGACGAACGTAGAGTCAAAATGTATCATTGTACTGCTGCAGGTTGATTTTACACATCAAACACTGAACTGTTTATAACTTACAACTTATCTTGAGTTATTTAAAAAAATATATGAACTCTTAACCCTAGTCATTTCAAAAGAAAGGGAAAAATTGCCAAAAATGTAAAAACTTCATATTGTATACATTATATATATATATATATATGCAGTTGACATTGTACACTTGATGTGCTCAGCATTGTGTTTGGCAGAACATTGTGCGGTTGTGTGTGTGTGTGTGTGTGTGTGTGTGTGTGTGTGTGTATCTCAGAATCTCCAGTGTACCGTGTGTG
>JAOUWY010000001.1:5534089-5546822 GCA_025728095.1 Prietella phreatophila | reverse complement strand
TGTTTGTTTGTGTGTGTGTGTGTGTGTGTGTGTGTGTGTGTGTGTGTGTGTGTGTGTGTGTGTGTGTGTGTGTGTGTATTGTAAGCGTTTATTTCTCCCACCATTTGAATGAAGTACGGCATATTGTCAAGCGTGAAAATAAACTAATGCTGGTAACGCTATCGGTCGGCCGTTGATTCCCTGCTGAAATAAAACCCTATCGGTGTATTGGATTCCTGAAGAAGATGTTAAAGATCCAATAGCATGACTCTTCTCTCTCCCCAGATACTCCATTAAGGATCTGCTGAATCATGCCTTCTTTGCAGAGGACACTGGCGTCAGGGTAGAACTCGCTGAGGAAGACGATGGCAAGAAAACATCGATCGCACTCAGGCTTTGGGTGGAGGACCAGAAGAAACTGAAAGGGAAGTACAAGGACAGCGGTGCAATCGAATTCACCTTTGACCTGAACAAAGAGGTGCCAGAGGCAGTTGCTCAAGAAATGGTAAACATATTTCTGTTCAAATGACAGGATTGTTTTATGCTCTGTCCACAAAGCAACCTATTATTATTATTATTATTATTATTATAAAGCAACTCTTATTAGGTAGCTGTAATAATGCTGCTTTCCCCCCTTCAGGTTGACTCTGGCTTTTTTCTAGAGAGTGACATGAAGATTGTCGGCAAGTCAATCCGGGACCGCGTGGCTCTTATAAAATGGCGTAGGGAGCGGACCATCTCCAGGGGCAAGTGCGAGACTGAAAAGAAGGTCACTGAGGAACGTGCACAGAACGTGCCTCAGGATCCCTGTCCTAAGCTGGCACAGAGTGCCATGCCCATTGCACACACAGAGCCCGGGGATCACGACAAAGAGTCGGTCAACCTCTCTAGTGGCCCCACCAGTTCAAACACATGTGAGCAAGTGCTATGGGTAGCAGGAATCTTCATCCTGATATCTGTACGATAACGGCTTGACGATCATTCGTTAACGTTGTAACGAGCGTTTTTTGGTTTTTTTTTGAACGATGCGCTTTTCGTGTCAAGAAAACAGACGAGCGTGCGTCACGTTACACACTGATATTTCATTCCGAATTGATACAATTGTTCAAACGATAATGCGCTCCGGTGTGGGTGCTACTAAGTGCAGCGTAGCGTCATACTCACTTATAAGGCGAGGAAGGTGTTCTTGAACAGTTCTCAGAATGTTGGCCTGCGGAAGTCTGATGTCGTCCGCGAGTCAGCAGAATGAGTCATCACTGAACCTTCACTCGAGCATTCATGCACAGCAATACCTAATCTAGACTTTCTTCTGGAGTACAGATACTTGAAGATACATGCTTACATTTTTCGACCGTGATTAACACTGCACTTATAGTTTGATAATGAGTAGAACGTGTACAATGTGTTGTTGTTGTTGTTTGCTAAGATGACGTTTCTCCATTCGTCTCTGCAGCAGACAGCGTTGCCGGCCCTGCACCGGTCTCAGATGGTGCGAATAACCAGCACAGCATTATTTACCAGTCAGTGTCAGAGCCCGTCGGCACTTCCCAGAACGTCCTCAGTCCACCAGCACAGCTCCTTACTCAGTTACATCATGTGACCCAATCACATCTAACGACTCAGCTTCAACAGGAGGTCCAAAACCAGTTCGGAGCTCAGCTGCACTCGGGAGCACAACGAGTCCAGTATACGCAAGAGATCATGCAACAACTTGTGGATCCACAAGATCACACTGTCCAGCTGCATCAAGTGGCCCAGCAACAGCCCGTTGCTCAGTTACATCAAGAGGTCCAGCAGCAGCCTGCTATGCATCTCCACCACGGAGCACAGCAACAGCAGCCCGCTGCACAATTACTCCAGGGGATCCAACCACAAGGTATGCAGCAGAATCCCAGTGTGCAGCAGCATCATGTGGCCCATCAGCAACCTGCAGCACAGCACCAACAGGAGGCCCAGCAACAACCTGTAGCACCGTTATATCATGGAACTTATCAGCAGTCCACCACTTCAGTACATCAAGGAGCCTTCCTACAGCGCAACCAGAGTCTTTACCAGCAGTCTCCTCCTGTAAGTAAATTTACACTCAAGCTACAAACACAAAAACTCCACGTCCCAACACGCTCTTCATTTCTGCCCTCATTTCCTTATTGTGTTTTTGTTGATGCATTATGAATGTGTTCTCATGTCTCATCTTTTACTGACCGCTCAGAGTCACGCCGGGGTTTCCAGTGAGCCCCAGGATTCTCTTTTGAACCTCAGGAGCTCGATTGGTATTCGACGTGGCAGTACGTCTTTTCTCGACATATTGCAGAGAAGAGCCCATGGGCACACTCATTCCAAGCCACTGCCACACCCGGTCTGCAGCTGCCCGAAACCAGAACAGTCTCACAGAGAAGCAGTAAAACAGTTACACTGTACTCGTACCGTGTTTAAAGCATCACACAAGAGTACCCTGATATCTGGAAATGTTTCATCGAGGGGGCCTGAACCGTTTCCTAATGGATGCAACCAGCATACTAATTCAGTCAATCCTAACCGCCAAATATACGCCAATATCTCTACGCATAGACACTCTCTTGCTCCGTGTTGTTGTCCGCATTACTGCCAGGCCGGTCTTACTGTGTTGCTGACTGCAGGGGGGAGCAGAGGATCCCTTGAACATTCTCCATCTTCCTGTCACTCACCACTCGACTCGAACCAAGCCCTTATTTCTGGTTTACCCCCGCTGTGTTCGGTTCACTCAAGGCGGTCTACCTCAGTCCATCAAACCACAGCCTCCCCAATCTACATGACTTCATCTCCTTCTATTCCTCCGACCGTACAATCTGCGCTGCACGCCAGTGCTCCACTTCCTACGCATACAACCCATTCCTGTTCTGGACAGGTTCCAGTAAAGTCACCGCTTCCAAAGTCTGACATTTCCGTGGACATATTGAGCCCCTCGCTATCCGCCACATCTCCCGCCTCTACACACAACACGTCCTCGTTATCTTCTACTGATTTGAGGTTGCCTCTCAGTCCATCCTCTTTAGGGCTGCCCCTGTTCCCTGCGGCTGCACAGTCCTGCACTAGCAGGGACAGAGATCTTTCTCACCTTAATCACTGTCTACATCACATCGTCAGTCGCCGCACCAGCTCCCCCGTATTGATGGTGGACAGAACTGCAAGACAGCCAGGCAATAGCCATGGAAATGTCACCATATGTAATCTACCAGTTAACGACATTCAAAGCCTAGGCTCTACACCCATTGTACAACCCCAGGCACCTGATGCACCACTGGGTGTGCTCGCGAGCAAGGTCGGACAAGATGTTATGGTACGTCAGAAAATGGCGACACTGCCTTTGATCCCAAAAGATATGTCTCCTGTACAGCGCTGATACCTTTACTACCTCCACACTTTAGTGCTCCTTTGTTTTAAGCTCAACGCCCCTCCTTTTAAAATGTTCCAGAATTGCTACGGCTTTGCAATTTCACCTCCTCAAATTTTACTGATCCCCCCCCCAACAGAGTACGGTTCTTATTAATTGCATGGAACAGGGTAAATTGCTTTTACGACTCTAAAGTCCATGACATCTCAGGGGAATTTTCCTTCTGGAGTTTAGTCGATTTATCAAGAAGCTATATACGTGTCTTTCTAAACGGATATATTAAAACACAGCAAAATTGTCAAGCGTTCCGCAGAAACGATTAAAGCATTGAACGGCAACCTGGTGCAACGCTGCAAATTACCCTCGTCACCATTCTTCCCCGCACCTTCCCTTGAGTACCATCTCGACGCACTTCTCCGAGTACTGTAGTTTAACCCTGTTGTTGTCGTCTTGCTTTCTTCTCTCCAGCTGCAACTAATAGTGCTGTTGATCACGTCAAAATAAACCCTGCTCCCTCTCTGTGTGAATTCTTGCTTTAGATCACCCAGACTACTCATGTGGTTCTAATTGGTCTTGGTGTAACGTTTAAGAATCACCTTCTTATAATAAGTTTTTCATGTTTTGGGGTTTTTTTTTTTAGCCCACTGGTAAATTGGTTCAGACTATATCGGCTCCAGCGACCCCAGCAACAACCGCACCACAAGGACAGGAGGTGAGACAACATCGTTCTGGCTAATTTAAGAAAAGTATCTGCTTCTGCCTTTCAATAACCCTCGTACATGCATACTAAATGTGTGTCTGATGTCTGCGTGTGATGCGGCATCCATAACGACTATACCTTTGTTTTCACGGTGTAGTGGCTTAGTATTTTAATTTAGCTTGTTCTTTGTGTGTGTGTGTGTTTGTTTCTCGTAGTTTCACCTCTATCTCCATCCTGCAGCTTTCCTGTCCCAGGTAGATCTACCTGCTCAGATCTGTAGACACATCCTCATCTTCTTGTCGCTAGGCTTTTAGTCATCGGCTCTTGTATCATCACTTTAAATGCAAATGATGGCACTATTCCCGAAATACTCCTAACAATTATCGTAATAGGACGTCATATTGACGTCAACTAACATGTCCTTGACTAAGTTGTTGGAGATAGATACTTGCACGTAAAGGAGTACTTTAATTCCAGCATGCTAACGTTGATCGTTAATGAAACGGAGAAGAAGTCTTTCATTGTTCTCCATGTTAGCACTTTCGGAAGAAGGGTTCCTTTAAAACGAGTGGCATTTGTTTGTCTTTGTTCAGAACGAGTCACAAGCCGATCACTGATCTGACCCCGGGCTTTCTTTTCTAGACGTTAGCAAATCTGCAGCCAGTTCTGGAGTCAACTTCTGATGGACAGACACGTCCTCAGCATCTGCATCAACCAGCTTCTGCTATGCTCAGTACTGCACCATCTTCTCAACCACAGCAGACTGTCCATGCTACGCCCCTACTGCAGCCGCTTCAGATTTCCACTCAAGTATGTGAAATGTTCTTAATCACCAGGCGAATCTTTCTAAAAAAAAAAAAAAGAAGGTTTCGTTAAATCTGTATTTAGCCGTTGAAAGATTTTCTAAGTTGCATTATTTTTGCTTCCTCAGTTTTCTTCACCGTACTCCGTTATGTCAGCAGTGGGCGCTCCTGCCAGAAGTGAGGCAGTAACATTTTCCGCCATGTCATACAGCACCCCTTACCCCAATAGCGCTCCTCCAGTACCACCATCCTACTACTCTGCCAGTCCGGTCCATGTTCCGCTACCTCTCTCAGCCACACAGAACATGCCCTCCATACCGGGAGCTGGTACACCCCAAACCCCTGTATCCGCTCCTCTAGGACCAATCCTAGGCATAGCCCATTCTCCATCCCTCATAGCACAACAACAGCAGGTATACCCGTCTGCTCTTCAACCAGAGGGCTCCCTCCTTCAACTCCAACCCGCCCAGCCATCTCTGCCCCTTTCTCATACGCTGTTGCAACCAACGTCCTCCTTTCCTCCACAAGAGCCGTGTATTGGTGCCCCACCTGAACAGGTACATATTACTTTATTGTTCTCTAAGACGATGTAAATTGATCTCAGTCTATGAATATTCATATACAGCAATCATGTGCAGGAATGGGCATTAAACGTGATGTTCCCTCATTGCATCCGCAGCTAATGCCCTATGTCTGAGCTCTGCATCTGACAGGATCGGAGACGAGCCATTGTACTGAAGCGTAGAAGAAACAATATTGATAGTAATGCTCTTTCCCTCCGTAGGATGAAACGGTGGACCACGCACATGCGGACCCAACTCGGATCGCGTCTTTTCCACACAGAGAGGAATCTGAGCAAGAATTCACTGCAGCCGCTTGGGGTCAGTGTTGATATTTTTAAATGTATGCGAACGTACGCTTCGTATAAACCAGGTAATATTCTGTCATTCGTTATCTGTAGGTGAAAGTCGCACTGACCTGAGCAGCACTCAGCAGATCCAGGAGCCAGCATCTGTATTCGTTCCTCCGGTGTCTGACCCAGGCCATGAGGTAAAATCAATGACTGCCACGCTGACAGAGATTAATAACGTCAGCACTCTGACAGCACATTGCAGCCTTTAGGACGTTTATACTTGTTTATTTATTCCACTGACAGATCTCATGAATTCCAGTTATATGTCTTGAGTAAGAAGAGAAAAAATAACTTTATACAGGTAGCCAATGGGACATAAAGGAAATTGTCATGTTTGTGTTGTAGGAGCCAGTACACATGCCACTCCCCATCTATACCTGTGACAGGTAGGCATCTCTACACTTCCCTGTTGTTTATGTATCCGAATGTCCTTGTTGTGGATTGATTTCTGGCTGATGTCTCTCCTGTGCGTGTTCTCAGTTTGAATTCAGATGCAGCTTCGGGTAAAGAGATGAGCGATAGCTATGATGGCACCATTAGTGGAGGGAAAGGTGACGGGAAACCCCGAAAGCATCATCGCAAGTCAGCTCGCACCCGCTCGCGGCAGGAGAAGACCAGCAAACCCAAACTCAGCATACTCAACGTGAGCGAATCGTATTTCCCAGTCTTTGGAAGCGCATTGACGCCCTCGGCTTACTGACCGCCCCGTGTCTCTCTGCCTCACGTCATTAGGTTTGTGATACTGGGGATAAAATGGTGGAATGCCAGCTGGAGACCCATAACCACAAAATGGTGACCTTCAAGTTTGATCTGGACGGAGATGCACCCGAGGAAATAGCCACATACATGGTCAGGAGGTTGCTGTAAATTCTGTGCATACAGCAAATGGATATCATTCGAAATGTTCCGTGTTCATTTGCGATGACTGGACCAGAGGTCCCACCGTTTATTTCTCTCGCAATCTCCTAGGTGGAGAACGGCTTCATTCTGCCCATCGAGAAGGAGATCTTCATCGATCAGCTGAAAGACATTGTGGACAAGGCTGAGGACATGCTGAGTGAGGAGGTAGAGGGGGAGAGACCGGGCGCCTCGAGGGATACTCCGCTTCAAGGCAGCTCGCCTGTTGGAACGGGGGATGAGGTGAGGACAAACGTGGTAGGTGAAAAATTCCGGAATTCTCTACGCAAAATCCCGTGGTTTAAATCCAAAAAGAGATATAGAAGCTGAAAAAAAATCCATATTTATGATCATTTGACTTGATTGTTTGTCTGTGGTGTTCCAGAGTCTGAGAGGACAGAAGGATGGCACGCCTCAGCCTGTCTATCAGCAGAACGGTAAAGATCAAAATGGGAATATATTGGAACCTACCTGTTGTAATGTTCTACATAGAACCTCCTCAGTGGGAAAACCCAAAGAATTTCCTACCACCAGTCCCTAAAGTGACCAGGAACCCCATGTAAGGCCGGCGTGATTTTATTCCTAGCGAAAACAAGAACAGACATTTTGGATTGTATTATAATCCGAGGATGAGGGTCATCGCTGTGTATGACTAAATTGACCGTTTCTTAATGATCAACTTGTCGTTAGAAATGCATCTCGAGGCATTTTGATAGCAGGCCCTTCTTTCGGTTTGACTCTGCAGTGCTTCATACTGGTAAGAGATGGTTCATTATCTGCCCTGTGGATGAGCCGAGTGTCAGCCAGGACGTGTCCTCGGCGGTAGCGACAGCTACACCCCATACGAGTGGACTGAGCGATGGCACAGCGCCGAGTCAGACTGCAGACAGCAGCACCGCACAGCCACTGGAGCACTGCACTGCACCTGCTTCTACAGGTAATGCCGAGCTCGGTGTAATACCTCGGTGAGGTACAGTATTTACTAGGCTGCCATTTTAAATCCAGCTGAACACATTGTTCTTTCCTCGAACCAAACACCCTGTTGGTTCCTCGAACCAAACACCGTTGTATGCATTCTTTACTCTCCTTACTGACCTTCATAATTGTAGTGTTTTATTCCTTACTTAATTTGCACATCCTCTTCATTATTGCTAAGATTCAGCAGGTTATGCCACAGCTCCGCCATCTGGGGGCAGTGATGCTCATGGACTCAGCCCACTGTCTCTGACCACCGTAGACCCCTTATCCTTGGTTCCGCTCTCTGCCACCCTGCCATCGCAGTCTGTCAGTGACCCGATCACACCAAACCACGCTGCCCAGCAGGCGGTGGACATGGTCAGCGCTGCGTCCAGAGCCGAGGACATGCCGTGCTGCCCGCTGGTCATGCCGTTAGCGCTGGACGCAGGTGTGGGTGCTCAGCGCTCCTCACCGGTGTCCCCTCCCCTCGTGCAGGATGCTCACGGCATTATACTCCAGCAGCCGTTTGCATCTGTGGCCGGTGCCAAGCCCCCTTCACTGCCCCAGAGCCCTGCCACCTCGCAGCACCATCACGCCCCCAGCGAGTCCGACGGGGAAGGTCGGGCCCGGGTGGGGTTTGTAGACAGCACCATCAAGACGCTGGATGAGAAGCTGAGAAATCTACTGTATCAGGAATATGTGCCCATGTACCCATCAGGCTGTGCAGCGGAGACTCCTGGCTCAGGAACGGAGTATGTTCAGTCTCCACCTGGACCGGAAAGCGCAACCGGGGGGTCGGGTAACAGCACGCCCAAAATCATCACAGACGGACGCGTCAGAGCCGGCGAGCAACTGGTGAGTTTACATAGTTCATTCGCCTTAATGTCAACGAACGGGTTTTTTTTGTTTGTTTGTTTGTTTTTTTAATTTAGCTGAACCTATTTGTCTGATGATGTATTGTTTGAACATCCTTCCTTAAACTAAAGGAAAGGTTCCTTGAATCGTTTCTCTCATTCCTGCTCATCTTAATCGTTCGTTTCTCGGCCACAGCCACAGATCCCAGAGCGAGTAGACAGTCTGAGCACGCTCCGTGACTCTGCCGTTGCCGGTATGACATCATCTGTTAAAACGTCTTTTATAAGCGCGTACAATGAACCTGAAGTCTGTCCATCCTGCTGAATGATATATTTCACATTTTGGAAAGATTTTCGAGCGATGGAGATTAAACCAAACGAATGTAAAACATCACACCCCGTATTTCTTTCGTCACAGTGTCAAAGAAACCGATACTTCCTCACTCCACGTCCTGCTCGAGCTCCAGGAATCGCTATAAGGTATTGTTTTTCCCGAAACGTCTTACAGATCGTGTCTTGCACCCTCGTGCACTTTACCGTAACCGTTAATCTTAGAAACGTTCTCATCAGATGACAGCTGGTGCTCCTGACTTTCTTTCTGGGACCCAGATGAAGCAGCGGAGTTGGAGCAGCACGGCTTCTCCAGCACACCCTGGTGCCTGTTATGGGGAGCGCGGCGGCGTTTATACAGAACCCAGCGCGCCCTTTAGTGCAGAGGACGACGATGCCACGCACAGGAAGCACAGCAGCAGGAACTCGGCGCCGCCCGATTTCTGCCTGGACCCTCTGTCGTCTCTCAGTGAGCATGGATCCCTGCCACAAGCACGCACGTCTGTCTCAGCGGATGTTCACGCTCGCTTAATGTCTTCTGACTCCGGGGCAGAGAGCAGCCCAGCCAAAATGGTGCCTCTGACACCATCCCGCTCAGAGAGGAGAGGAAGTGACTTCATGAGGAGGGCAGTGGCCTTCCTGAGGCGTTCGGGCCGCAGCAGTAGTGTGCAGAGCTCGGATTCACCCAGCAGACACGGTGGGACTTGTGCCTCATACATGAGCAGTGATAATGACTCCGAAATGGAGGACTCGGACATTAAACATGAACTGCACAGACTGAGGGAGAAGTGAGTATCACGTATGATATAAATAACAGCCGTAGTGTATCCGTGCATACACTGCGGCATTATTACTCACATCCACACTTATTTTTTAGACATCTGAAGGAGATTTCGGAGCTACAGGCTCACCAGCGTGGGGAAATCGAGCTGCTGTATCTCCGGCTCGGTAAAGCACCGCCTCCTGGACTCAGCCTCACAGCAACAGTGCCCCCTGCTGGACGCAGACGCCGAGCCAGCAAGCACAAACTCAGGGCGGGCAAACTGCTCAGCCCTCTGGTCCAGCAGATAAGAAGCATCACCAAAACAAGCGACAGCAGCAAACCTGGTGATGCTCCCTTACTTTTACAAGTTCTAACAAAGCTACTTCGAGACACACTACGCATGTATTCTCTCAGGGCTTCCCAAAGAACTTTTACTCACCCGCGTGAGACTCGTACATGGTGGGTTAGCACGATGCTAGTGATGATATTAACGAGCTCTTGTTCCTCCATCAGCGGAGCCTGCTTTGAGTGTGAACGGCTCTCCGGCCAAAGCCTCAGAGGGGTGTGTCAGCCGGTCTCGCTCGGGGACTGACACTTTGCCCAGCTCGGTATCAGAACCGGTCCAGACCCAGCAGCCTTGCTCTCTCAAGGCCTCGATGTCGTCTGATAATGTCTGTTCTGGACTGCAGGGAGAGGGAGCGGGAGTGTACAGCCACCCAGGACCGGGTAAGCGTCCTTAAAATAACGTCATGATGTTTTGGTTAGTTACTGTACCTACTCTCACAGTCTGCACAATCCTTTTGTCTCCCTGTGTCCAGGATGGTCTCCTTATCTCCCGGGCGCTGACAGGGTCACTTACAAATCCAGCAGTAAACCACGCGCTAGATTCCTGAGTGGGCCTGTTTCTCTCTCCATCTGTTTGTATCTCTCTCTCGCCCAAACCAGATCGCTCACCAATCCTGTGTTCCGCTTTCCTTCCTACCCGTATTTCCCTTTCCCTCTCCATACGTCCGTACAATCCGTTCATTCCGTTCCTCCTTACTTTTAGTTCACTGAATTAATGGCTTAGTTCATATGACAAAACCGTGAACCATAAATTGGTCCTGATGTACCATAAGACTCATTACCCACACCCCGTGTAGCGTGAGTAAAACCTTACATAGTTATAACGCTCGGTCTGAACTTGCTGAATCCATGACCGCGGTCCTTGCTTCTCACCGTCATTCATTTTTTTCCCCCCATGTATATGTTTAATGATGTTTCCCAAAGCTTACTAGTAAAACCTGAACCCTGACAGTGATCGTTCTCCTGTAGGGTCGACGCTGAAACGGCTCTGCCTGGGGAAAGAACGTGGAAACAGTAACTACCCGTCTTTTATCATTCTGCCTGAATTTCACGTCCTGATTCAAACCGTTAACGTGATTCGGCTCTACTGGTAACGAGTGTTCCTGGTTCCTGGTAACGCCTGTAATTCCACTCAGACTTCTGTGATTTTCTAGGGCCTGCAGGTCCTCCTGGAGCATCTAATCACCCCCAGGTGCCCCCAGGTTCGACTCCGTCGCCGCACCACCGAGCAGTGGGACTAGCTCAAGCACAAAGCAACAACAGCAACAACAACAACGACCTGTGCGCTGAGGAGCTGCAGAGACTGGTGGAGACCTGGAGCCCCAAGCAGCCTCGTCCGTTCACGCACTCCTTCAGCGCGAGAGCACAGCGAGCCACCAGAGCAAGAACCAGGAGCGCTGAAGCGGTAAACAGCATTTAAACTACCGGCACATCGTGAACGTCGTGGCAACACCATGTACAATCGATCAGAGAACTCTTCATAGCGGTTAGCATTTGAAGTGCCGTATGCTCGCTATTAGAGAACAATGTTCGACTTCTCTCACTTGTCAAGACCGCACTCGCATCTACATCTTTTATCGTATCTCCTGCGAAATGCTGATTTGATCTGCCTTTCGTCTACGCGCGTGTTTGCCAGTCCAGGAGCGGTGTTTCCGTTGAGGTTCCGTTATCTGTTGTTTGTTTTGTTTTTTAACACCGTTCCTGAAAGAGTTCCTGGTTTTGTGTTTCCACCGTCCGGACGTTGAACAAACTGTGCAACGGGTCATTTCACGCGAAAGCAGAGCCGCGCAGTGAACATGGTCGCAAGGTGTTCTTTAAGGTGTGTGCTTTGTAACACGTACCAGTTAGTGAAATTTCACACTTCAAGCCACCATGAGCACATTAGAAGTGTGAAATAGATGGCTCCACCTCAGTAGTTCCTGATCTCCAGGGTCCTACCCAAGAACTTATTATTATTATTATTATTATTATTATTCTACTGCTACTATAGCTCAACAGCTACAGTGCTTCATCTTGTTCAAATTAGTTCCGGAAAACAAAAAAAAGTTTCTGGGTTCTTGAAACGAAACTCGCCTCATGATTTCAAACTCGCCGAGTCGGATCTTCTCTTAAAAATCTCTCACCCTGTCTTTCTTCTTCTTCTTCTTCTTCTTCTTCTCTAGACGCTTCCAGGCTCAGCAACAGTAACCTCGACCTCGCTGCTTTCGTTTTCATGGCCCAGGATTAACTCCCACAACTCCTCTGAGCTCACCGAGCCCCTGCTCACCCTCCAGGACGGGTTGTCCGTGCACGACGACGATTTTGGAGAATTACTAGGCGCTCCGGTGTCCATCAGTCACTGGCCTGCACTGAGCATGGCTCTTGATCGGGGAGGGTTCATGTTCTCCACGGTGGCTTCGTCCTGGACCAAACGCTCATCTCCACCGCCATCCCAAAACAGGACTCCTACGCCCGTGTCTCCCATGCTGTAGCATCGGCTTCGGTTCTGTACAGTAGCGTTAGAGTGTCGTAGCTTGTACAACTTCATCAGCATGCCGAGTCTTACTTATTCCAAATGATGTTCCAGCCCAAATGATGTAAATATCCATGCCGATGGCACATATACGACCATAATTATGTACAGTGTATTTTTACATCAACTTTTGCTCAGAAAATCTCACCCTTAACGACGACGTATAAACAGAGATACTCCTGCGCACTGACATCCATGATATCCCTGTACAATACATAGACACTGTATATAAGCTCATAGAAATGTAGCCTTGCAGCCCTCTTTTATATATATATATATATATATATATATATATATATATATATATATA
>JAOUWY010000001.1:3779378-3793551 GCA_025728095.1 Prietella phreatophila | reverse complement strand
CCGATCTAGACACCAGTGGTAAATAATTGCATCCTCCACTGCATTGGGGGTCCAGCCCTGTTTCCTGTCTGTCTCTGACACACACACACACACACACACAGAAAGCCATATTTGGAATAAGAATGGGTCTGTAGGGATTTACAGAAGGAACTGGTAAATCCCCCATGCCTCTGTGTGAAGTAGATGACATAATGTGTGTACAGTATGTGTGTGTGTGTGTGTTTAAACTCCTCTTGAATGCAGATTTTTATCACTAAATTCGAAAAAACCCAAAAAACTTTCTCTGTACAAAACTGATTCGAGGGCGGTGCTTACATACAAACCCTTTTTTGTGATGTCGCACAGTAAGCTATTGTATCTGATATGCGAATTAGTCATCTTACATAACATTAGCGGTGAGCAATGACGGTGGTTGTCGTGGCAGAGTAACGCGTACTGTCGGCCAGATGAGAAATCCGAGGACGCTTGTGTTAATGACTTTTGAATTTGCGTATCTGAATTTGCATACTTGTGCATATTCATGCACTGTCGCACTTTAAATACCTTACTCTGCGCATATTAGCGTTTAATGGATTAAAACACCGTGTTTAATAATGGACTGTTGTACAATAAGATGTCGTAGGAGAATAAAGTGGAATTAACATCTGAGTTAGTCATCATTTACAGGAATGTTAGTCAAATGGAAAGCGGTGACGCGTTAGCCGCCTTTACAGCCGTGTTCTGCCGATAAACAGCCGCAAAGCAGGACAGAGAGAGAGGCGGAGACGGAGACAAGCAGACGAATCAATCACAGCGGAGACGTGGAAGGAATTGTGTTTAGAACAATCTGTATTTTATTTGTGTATGGACGTGCAGTGTGAGAGAATTAACACTTAAAACTCAAAATATAAACAGTACCGACTGCATTGTGAAAATACTGCAGTACTTTGAATGAATATTAAAGTAAATAAAAGATATATATCCCCAAACCGAATTAAAAAGTAACACTCCAAATAACAAATAAATATTGAGACGGCCAAAACAAAAAAAACAAACAAACAAACAAAAAACACTTCAAATAACATGATAAAATTAGTCGACGATAGTTTTTATTTCGCCTCCAGAGAGCGCTCTTGTACTTCATAAAGACAAACCTATGGGCGTGGACTTTTGCCGATAACTGACCTCTCGGTTTCAGTTTTTTGAAGTAACGTAAACACTAACTCTCACGCCGCACACTACAGCGGTTTCTGGAATTAATTATTCACGTTCCGTCATTTGGACGTTTTACTGACGGAGTTCTCGCGTGGTTCTGACGGAAGGGAGATGAGACCAACCTGCAGGTATAGTCCTGCTCGTGGTTAATGCTGTGTGATTGGAGGAATAATCGTCCCCTATAAGCTGCACAGAATAGATTTATAATAACACTCGTCGGTTTAATGCATGAAAAAGCCATCAGATAGATAGATAGATAGATACTTTATTGATCCCCAAGGGGAAATTCAAGTAATTCACCTAAAAACGTTTCCCTCCATCTCTGTGCTTCGTCCGACTCTTCACTTTGCCTCACACACACACTCTTTCATTTGTTCCCAGGATGAGCGATCACTTTCTTCTCTGCTAATGGTGTGTTTGGGTCTGGGCCAGACGAGGCCGCTGCGAGGACCGAGAGGATGGAGTGAAACTCCGCCAGCAGCCTGGGGGGGAGCCGACGGCTAACGTTTGGGATGCGGCGCCGCTACGATCACGACCAAACAACGCTTTGTATTCAGAGTGCGCAGATTTAACACTGAAATGACATGCATCAGTATTCAGTTGCATATGCGATGGGTGTTGTCTAAAACATGGACGTGTCCCATTTATACCCGAGCGTGGCGCGGCACGGCCTTAAGTTCAGCGCCGCCGTCTCTTAACAGTTTGATGTGACAACGATATGCTGAAATGGATGTAAATACACTCAAAAAAGAACTACTCGAGAGTAACGTTAACTACATAAATAAGGCACTTTTAATTTATTATATCATGTCCTTAAAGTCAACACGTTTGTTTCACAGAGGACATCAGAGGAGAGACAGCGCTTATTATTAAATCAACCGTTTTGAGAACATGCCCACGTACACGCTCTCCGTTTAACGTTCTGGTTAAAATGAATCGGAAATACGTTTTACGAATCTGCAACCACAGATTTGTTCTTGTGTTAAGACGTGAAAGTGGTTTATGAATATTTGATGTAAAATGCTGCTGAAATTGTTCCGTGGCCGGGCGGAGGCGAGCGCATTAACTGCTCTCATCAGAGTGAGCGATGAGATGGCTTAAGATCAGATTTCGCCTTCAGGATCCGGCTGAACTCCGGCTCACCCGCTACTTTACACACCTCGTTAAAGGTGGATTTCGGGAAAAAAAAACGTCCGTTTTTACACCAAGGCAGTTCGTCGTGGCGTGTTCGGGTTCTGCAGTTCCTTAGATTTGCTCTGGAGCGTTGAGGCTAATGCAGCTATAAGGTAAAGCAGGTTGTGTGTATTGGTGTATTTCGTGTAACATCTCCAGACATTCCTCCTGATCCGGTGAACCCTGCTCTAATGTTCTGGGAACACAACCTCGGAATGGAATGACTGGAATTTTGTTCCTTGCCGGTCAAAAAGGCCCTGACGATGGTTCCTTAATGAAATTATCATGCTGGAGCGCCGGGAGCTCGCCGGACCACCTGCTGAGAGTGTGAGTGAACTAACGAAGCTGGAATGCTGAATCAGGAGCCTGAGTAATGTGGTTATAAATAGTCCAGCACTCACCAGGTCTGTGTCCAGAAATGACTAAAGCGCCTGCAAAAGAATAAAGACTGCAAATCCGTTCAAAATATTTAAAGAGTTGGTATTTAAATGCGTAAACATGAAATACGAGTCTGTAATACTGTCACCTGCTTTCTCAGCGCACGACATGTTTATATCATATCGCATACATCACGGAGCCATTTTCATTTATTTACCCGGACCACCACGCTTATCAGATTATTATTATTATTATTAGTTTTTGGTACAGAACAACGTCGTCATCTTTCCTCACAGCCGCTCGGTCTTTCAGCGGCATTAAAAAACGCTCGCGGTGTACGAGATTTTAAGGAAGAGTCTTATTTTGTTCCATACATGAAGATGCACGTCACGAATATTTCCTTTCGCCTTCTCACCCTTTCAAAATGTCTGATTATGACACTGGGACAATTTCTTGACGTGCGTGTTAGAGCTGGGACGGCGGGATTCGTCGCTCCTTCCTGACGCCAAACAGACCTCAAGCCTTCGGAAAACGTCCGCGCTAAAGGGCAGATGGATAGAAGGATCCCTAAGCCCTAGACATCTAAAGCGCTTTATTAGCATGTGAAAGCAATTCGGAGTGCGCGCTGACCGCCGAGAGATTCTGCTCTCCGACTAGGAGGCAGATAAAAAGCAATCCTGCTCGGCGCAGTCCGTCCCCCCAATCACTCAGCGGTCCATTACAGCCAGATGAATAGGAGGCGAGACAGGAGGAAATGATGGACGCTGGGCCAAATGGGATTGCTGGGCCGTTTCGGTCCGTCAGCGTCAGCGCGTTTCCCCTCTGACAGGCGCGAGTGATGGGGGGAATTGACCAGCATGCTCGGGAGCTCAGAGCGTGTTTATCTCCTTACACTCTTCACACGTGTCTGCGTTCCTGCCGTGCGAGGTAGAAAAATGCAATGCAGACAAAACAGCAGGACGTGAGACACACTGGATCCTGTAGCAGGTGTTGTCATTAAATCACAGCACATTACCCATACGGTGTTCATTTATTCAGTATCCAGTTCAGACCGTCTGGGTCGGGTGTTTTTGCTGCGTAAAGCCTTAAAACCGGTAGCTAAGATGATTATAATAAACTACGTCATGCTAGTTAGGGAGTTAAGTGTGTTAATACACACTGAGAGTAAAGAATGGTTCGTTTTTGAAGTACTGACTCCTCGAAGAAGGTTCCCTAGGTAGGCCGCATTACTGCATGGAAGTGCTCCTGAGACAAGCCAGCTATTCTATTTACACGATGCCAGTTTAGCCGAGTTATGTTATGTTCGGTCCTGAGCTAGCTCCTTAGCTATGAGTATTGAGCAGTTAAAACGCAGCCAGAGGAGAGCAAGGGAGCGTCGAAGGTGTCCCGAGAGGTAATTTATCCTGATGTCGGATCGCCTCGCGACCCTTCCGTATAAAATGATCGATGGTGTTTATTGCTCATCCTGACAGCGTTCCATTAAAAAGACATCTGTGCGTGTGTACAATCAGCACCTGAACGTCGTCCTGCATTTAGCTCTCAGGTGGGGACCGTTAGTGGCGCTCGCAGCACGGGATGACGGCTCGTAATTTATCCGCCAGCTGTGCGGCGCCAAGGAGCCAGGCGACGACTGATCTCCACCTACGCCCCCTCAGATAAATCACACCTGACGCCTGCTCCACTCTGCAAACCCGAGACACAACATCAAACTGATGTGCAGCACGGAACGTTCTGGAGTTACACTCTCAGCGGAGGAAAGATGCCGCTTCTTGCTGCTTGCAGAGAAATATTGTGTGAAGGATCTTCTTCAGTCAAATGAAAGCTTGGAGGGAAGTCGTGGCCGAGATCGATAACACCTTTAATCACACAACGGATCGATTTTTAACGCTGATTAGCGCGTTATTTAATTTGTGCGAGGAAAATGCCAGTGTGAGAAGGTCAGTGTGACGAAGGCTGAGGGACGTAACGCGAGTAACATCTCCGCTATAATAACCTTATAAAGAACTCCGTGAGCAGAGAGCGGTGTGTGTCATCACTGTCACCTCAGGCCAGGAGTAATAAAGAGGAAAATAAAAAAAACCCCATACTCTACCAAACATGACGGCACGTATAACTCCACACTAACCACTGCGAAACCCCTGAAAATCCATTTCTAAAGCGGTCGCAAATGACACGTTTCCCGCCACACCCGGGCTGTTAGAGAGACGTGAGGAGCTATTGCTGGAGAAAACGCTGGCATTCACACACAACACATTGCATCGGTCGGTCCTCCGTGTGTGAGACGTTGTTTACCGTGACTTTGAAAGTGTTTGAAAGCTGCGGGGCGAGAGGCTGGCTAATTGAGCTGGGCAGCATAACTCTCTCTGCTATCACACATGCACACACACACACACACACACACGCACGCACGCACACCGCCTCCAGGATTTTACAGTTCATTGCAGACGGCAGGTTCACGCTGATAAGCTGCCGTTTTTATCGCTATTAAAATCGCAGACGAATCGATTTTCCGTAAGAACCGCACGGCAATAATAATAATAATAATAATAACAGTGGTGACGTTTGCTGATCCCAGCCATTTTATGATCATTAAATGGATTCAATCATTAAATAAAGTGAAGCAGACAGGTTAGAGGCAGGTATGTGGGCATGATCTTTATGTTCCCTGTGTAATCTTGGCAAGTTTGGGAAGCTGCGCATCATTCTAAAGCTGCGTTATTGTGGTGTAAGATGAGCTAGAAGATTGACATGTTGCTAAAAATCACAGCTCGCACGTATGGTCACATGATGCCGGTGTGAATGAATACCACAATATACTGTGTATTTTCATATTCTCATATATATATATATATATATGAGAATGGAAAGATGGTGGTTCGTTTGCATTGTGGACACACAGGGCCCTGAGTGGAAGCAGAGGATTTTTAGAGTCATTTCCCAGAGAAGACGGACGTTAGAAGGAGCTCGGCAGGGTGCACAGAGTTACAACGGATACTTCTTATTCATTTCTGCTGAATGGAGCTCGGAGACTCACTGTGGTCAGGTCAGTGTGATGGAACACAATTCCTCAGGTGTTTCCTCACGCTGTGCTCGGATGTGGATGAGCCGTTTCGAACAACAAAAGAAAGAAAACAAAAACAAAACCCTGAGTGGCTACACGAGAAACCTATGACCTCGGCTGACCCTCATGTTGGAATGGGTTTTATTCAAACAATACATGCTGTAATGACATTTCCGAATGGAGCGAGCTGTTGTTCCGGGGACCGTAAAATAGATCTGTAGAGACTGCCCACCCGCTCTCTGGGTGTAGAGTCATCCAGCTCCTGTTGTTCCAGTAAGGCGGTTCAACCTTGCGAGAATCGTCCCGTGGTTGTTACGCAGCGTCACTCTGCTCATTTTAACGAGCTATGTTCACTTCTCATCCAAACACCTAGGGACTGACTTCTAATTAACACAGTTTATTAGTGTTAAACACCACGAAGAGGAGGAGCTTCTAACTGCTGAGTTTCCTACACCATGCTTAATTCTGGATTCTGATTGGTCAGAAGGTGTTTCTATCATTGTCTAAAGCAGCAGCTCTGACAGCAGCAAAGCTGGTCGTGTGTGTTATGAAGTTGTCTACTGTGGACAGACTGATGTGTTTACACTTGTAGAACATCTAGCTAAAGGGCATCAAACCTTTGTGGATAATCCCTACCCCGATATAATCCTGATTCCCAACACCCCGGAGACGAGCACGTAGAATTCAACCCGAGCACTGAGCTGAGAATTAATTACATGATTAAAATAAGGCACTGGAAATAAACAGTCTAAAAAAATGTGCCGGATCATGATCTCCCAGTGGACCAGTGAACAACATGTAAACACACCGCATAAATGCTCCTGTGTGCTGGAAATAAACCCTGACATAATCAAAACAAAGTAAATATGGTGGACGCGAGCCTCATGTGAACGTCTCAAATCGGGTTTATTTATAAACGTACGACATGCTAACGCATCGCTAGTTATGCATCGTCAGGTGAAGACAGGAATAACTCTAAACTCGGCCACCTCTCGTCATTTTCACATAATATCTCCTGGAACTGGAACAAAGACTGGCCACGTTACTGGAGAACATGTACACGGGTAAAGTGCTAATAATGAAGCTATCGCCGAAGGACACAGACTAATGCGTGTCGTTCCGAGGGTGTGCGAGCTGCAATGTAAAAAAAAAATCCATTTAAAAACGTCAGCACCGGGACTGCAAGAGTAATCACTTTGTCTCGTTGTGATAAATGTCCTCACGCTGAAACCACTGAAAACACGCTGCGGATGATGAAGCTCGCATTCGCACGCACGGCTATCACATGACGTCTCCCGGACTGACGAATTATTGACGATATTTTGTCTCGCTGCACCATGCTACATCTCACGCTGAGCTCAATCGGCCAGAGCGGTCGGCTTTTTAAAAAACTGTTAAAGGCTGTCTCGCACACACACACACACGCACACATACACACACACACACACACACACGCATAAAGCAGTCTGAGTAAAGCTTTCTCTATGTGATTTCCTTACCGAGGCAGTGATATACGAAGGCAGTGTTGGATGAAAAGGAACATTTACAGCACCAGTGGGGTTAATAAGGTGATAGTAGGTACAGAGAGATTACTGCTCTCGACAGTAGATCAAATATAAGCGCTAACCATGCTTTAATTGAGTCTGAGGCTTCAAAAACCTGGGGTGGATTACTGACCGAGTCTTAAAAGACCGGGGCCTTTATTCACTTTCTAAACAAACCTGCCAGTAGCTTAGCAAGCTAGGAGAACAGGAAAGAATTTCACAAAAAGCCTTTTACTGACTCTTTACTGGTGGATAAGTCACAACGGGGTGGGGTATAAAGACGGCATCTTGTTCTTGCCGTGAGCTAGCAGCATTCTGGCAAAGTTATTGAAACACCTCTGAAAACGTGCCTGTCACTTAACCACGATTGGAAAAACGCTGGAAAAGTGTAGAATAGGGAAGACACACAGGCAAACAAAAAACCAACAACTAACCGTGTAATGAACTGCTACTGTAGATCACTTTTAGGCATTTACCTCATTTTATACAAAAAAACCACAAAAAACATTCAAGAGCCGAGGAGAACCTGGGATTTGAACCTTCCAATCAGAAGCTCAATGGCTTATCCACTGAGCTACCACTGCCAAAACATCTCCAAAAAAAATGTTTTTGTACCATCATATTTGGGATCCAGACCATCGGCGGTACAAAAAACTCCATCCAAATCCCTAAAACACTCCAAAGACCTAAAACTCTGAATCTCTTCAAAACAATCCAAAACTCTGCGAAACCCTAAAACACTCATAAGACCTAAAAACTCTGAAACTCTTCAAAACCCTCTGAAGACCTAAAACACACTGAAACCTTAAAAAACCCTCTAAAACCCTAAAAGACTCAGAAGACCTAAAACACTCTGAAACCCTCCAAAACCCTAAAAAACTCAGAAGACCTAAGACACTCTGAAACCCTCCAAAACCCGAAAACACTCAGAAGACCTAAAACTCTGAAACTCTTCAAAACCCTCCGAAGACCTAAAACACACTGAAACCTTAAAAAACCCTCCAAAACCCTGTGAAACCCTAAAACACTCAGAAGAACTAAAACACTCTGAAACCCTCCAAAACCCTAAAACACTCAGAAGACCTAAAACTCTGAAACCCTTTAAAACCCCACAAAGACCTAAAACACACTGAAACCCTCTGAAATCCTCCGAAGCACTAAAACCCCCTGAAACCATCCGAAACCCTCCAAATCCTTCCAAAACCCTCAAAAAACCTTCCAAAACCCTCCGAAACCCTAAAACACTCTGAATCCCTAAAACATACCGAAGACCTAAAACACACTGAAACATTCTGAAATCCTCCGAAGCCCTAAAACCCCCTGAAACCATCTGAAATGCTCCAAAAACATTCTGAAACCCTCCAAATCCTCCCGAAACCCTCAAAAAAAACCTTCTAAAACCATCAGAAACCCTAAAACAATCCAAAACACTCCTAAACCCTCTGAAAACACTCCAAACCCCTAAAAACCTCAGAAACCCTCCAAAAACCTTCTGAAAACCCCATCAAAACAGTTCGTCCCCTCCATTCACCGTGACATAAACTGAAGACTCTGAAGCTCTGTGATGAAAGACTACTAATGAGATATTAGAGGGCGAAAGGGGTTATCAAAGGTAGTCAGTTAATATCAGAAAAGACAAAACAACTCCACAGGTATCTGTTGGCTTATCTGTGTTTTTAATTGGAAGGGGGGTGGGGTGGGGGGAGACTGGTCTGTTGGTGTAGTTTCGAAGGATAACTCGGGGCAGTGTGCTCTGTGGAGAAACAATCAAAACCTCAGACAATCGTTTCATCTGTGTTTTTCATTCGGGTGACGTCATTCCCTAATGCGATGCTGAAAATCGAATCTCTACCAGGCCTTTCACTTTCATACTCCAAATGAAATGCATCCGCAGAGATCACAGCACACAGCAGAGGAGCTCTTCCGTGCAGTTTGTGCACGACGGTGAACTGCGGCAGCTTGTTTTCTTTATCCCGACTGACAGAGGCTGCGAACCATCAAAGCTGGCCAGAGATACTGAATGACTGCGGATTATAAATCGTCTCTCTTCTGTGCGTTTGGGCCTCTTCATATCTAAGAAGCTTGAGCTAAACGCATGTTTTAAAAACACAAACATGTTGTTTATGGTGGTTAATAGCAACAGCATCACATTCTCTCCCTGTGTTGTACTGAGAACAGCTCAGAGTGCTCTCTGGGTGGCTTTGTTTAGCTGCCAGCACTTCTAATGCCATGATTAGGGTTTTTTTCTTTCTTTCTGTAGATTTAAAAAAAAAAAACAGCAGAGTTAGCATACTGCTAGTCCCAAATGTTCAGCGCTCACTGAGAGCACCACCATGGGCAACGCTGATTAAAGTTTTTCCCTTTAAGGTCTGAGCCAGCAAATCAAAGTCACTGCTGCTGCACTTGCAGGTTTCCCACAGCTGTGCAAGATAAGACCAGAGTAGCACTCTTATTAGAATTAGCCTGCTAGCCATTAGCACTAATCAGCGCAAGGCAGATAAGGGGTTTCAAATAAGCCGGGTTTAAATCCTGGGTTATCCAGAGACACTGCCGCTTCGTTTGTATGAAGCAAAGCGTGCACACGGTTCATGCAATCGATGGTAATCAAATTCGAAATGCATGCACGTCCCCCCCCCACACACACACACACAAACCTGGTATATTTACTACTTACCATCATGAGCTCCTTCTGAAAAGATTTCTTCTCCTTCATTTCCATGTTGTTGCACTCCTCTTTGAGTTTCTCCAGCACAGAAGCCACTCTCTCTGGCTCACTGTCCAAATCGGCCCTGCAGAAGTAAGTCAAGGGCAGATTACCGTAACCCAGGGCATCTGCAAATGCCCTCCAGTTTCCCAAGTTCTCCATTAGTATGGTCCTCACAGAGGCGTAAATGTAGGTAAGAAACTTGCACGGCTTGAGGATTTGTTCCAGCAGCATGGTGGTCGTGAGGTCTGGGCCACAAAAGTATATGGGCTTTACTTTTCCCAAGACGAGCACGTTTTTCACATGCACAAGTCCGGTCTTTCCCTGATAGTAACCGATATACCACTCTTTGGTCCACAATTGTCCTTTCAATTTGATCTTCTCCTCGCTTAGCAAGGCAACAATGTCGCCCTTCTTATATTCCAGCAAATACTGGTTCTTTGTTTGCCTGATCACCGTCTTGATCAGTTTACCAAACTTTAAGTTGGTGACACAGCGCTCTTGGAACTGTGGGTATTTCGTTGTGATGGCCAAAGGGGACAACAGGATTTTCCCTACTTCCTTCTTCTTCAAGAACCTCCGCTGGCCATTGGTTCGGATTCCGGTTTTGGGAGGCGGCTGTGGCGTCTGGACGCAGAATTGTGCGAGGATGCAGTCCTGATCATCCTTCACCTGAACCCGTAAGGTGAAGTCAGATAACTCTTGCGCGTCCCGAGACGTTATGACGCATATGAGCCGACTCACCTTGCCGAGTTTAACCTGAAAGCCCCGGACCACCCTGGCCTGCTCGTTCGTTTTCACCTCGTAGTTGCTCATATTCGAGTACATGCCTATTAGAAGGTCTTGAGGCCTGTTGAGAACAAACTGGTGCTTCCCCCACAGCTGGAGCGCGACAGGCGGTGCAGACTGAGCTTGCTTCCCGACTTCGCTGACAAGCAATGTCTTGGGAGCGCAATCATGTCCAAAAACAGCCACCACGGTCTTAAAGGACGGGTGAATGTGCTTGGGTCCGTACAGGCCCAACGTGATTTTCTTCACCACTTGATCCCAAACTGTCAAATTAAAGGAGATGTTGTGGGACTGGACCACAACTGCAACATACATGCATGGTTCCAGGCTGTCCAGCTGAACCTGAACCGTGTCACCGTATATGTAAGCCTGAGGAACCGGGACGTACGGGCCGTCTTTACTGTCACCCCTCACGCAAACGACCTTCGTCATTTGTCTGTTCTCTTTCTTTACCTCTACAGATACTTTCATCTCCAAGGTTATGAACGACTTAATCTCCATGTTGCTCAGTTTGATCTCAACTACAGGACTGACTGTGGTACATCTATCGTTGTTTAGTTCCAGTGGGGGATCCAGTAAGGCCTTCATGGAGATTTGCTGGGTGTCTCCCTCTGCGACATGACCCTCTGGAACATGAATACTGATGTTAGTGTCCGGCAGTTGAACTGCCCCACCACAACTGTCCAGCTTACAAACGATATTAGTCTCAACTGGTTGTGTTTGGCCCCAGCCCGGGTTCTGTCCCAGGGAATCGAGGTCATGACACGAGCGTGCCAACTTCCTATGGTTCAACCAAGCCGTCCTGAAGTCCTCTCTGCTCTTAAACTGCTCTGGAGACGGCGCTTTAAGACCTGTAAAGAACTCAGATGGTGGCAAAGGAGGAGTTGACTGAGACTGTAAGACTGATAACTCCGACAAACTGTAGGATCTTTTGCTCCGGAAAAATGGGTTGTCCTTGCGGAACACTTGCAAGGTTTCTACATTAGGGCTGGTGGGCGTGCCATCAAAAATGCTACTGCCATATCCGTTACTGGTGCTGTTGCTGCTTGTAGTGGACACCGGAGCAGATGGAGTGAGAGAGTCAAACAGAAGCAGGTCGACGCTGTTGTGTTGCGCACTGTTCTGGTCTTGTAGCTGGTTCTGCACGTTGAGAAATGGATTTGTAGAAAAGGGGTTGCTTTTGCTGTTGTAAGGTGGAGGGAGCTTCAGGGACATTCCGGTCCACTCTCCGAGCAGGTCTAACTCCTTCATGCCTTCATCCGAGGAGTCCCCTAGGTTGTCGATCATTCCGCTGTCGCTGAGACAAGAGTCCCGATACCCAACAGGTTGGACATACGAAGAGGGAATGTATCCCATCTCGGTGTTATTATGTGCATACCACCAGTCTCCTCCGGATGTATCCAACACATACAGGCGATCTCCTTTGGAGAACTTTAACGTGGTGAAGCTGGAGGGGCAGTAGTCCTTGATGGCGACTACTTCTTGTGCGGTGCCAAAAGATGCAGTGGTGTCCAACCGCAAGGCACTGGGGGAAGGCACTAAAACAAGCAGATGGGATTAACAAAATTATTATTATTACAGCATGTATACTCAACAAGTTTGTGAGTATTAAACTGACCTTTGACTTCCGTGAGACTGGCCTCAGACACGTCCTCGCCGAGGTCGATCAGCGTGCCTTCTGACTTGCATCTTGGGAGGACGTTGTTGTTGTTGGTCACTCGGATGCGATGAGCAGCCATGTTGTCACTAGCCTTGCTCTGCCTTGTTCACACTTGTTCCATTGCCCCAGATGTGTAGTTCAGTCATTGGCAGCTGTCCATATTAATCTGCACAAACCCAAAGTCCAAGAGAGGGTTTTTTTTTTTTTGGCGTCGCTGCTTGCACCCCTGGAGACAAGCCACAGTGAGGATAGATGGTCATTAAGATGAGAACACTTCAGAAGGGGAAATTAGCAGTACTGCTTCAAAGACAACCTGGGACGATATAATATAATGAAGGCGGTGATACCGGATAGAAGCAAGAGAGCAAAAGATCACATCACTTAATTGGTTTTCGTTTTGGCAGCGCATTCCTTTGGCTTTGTTGTCTGCCCTTTTTTTTCAAGAACAGAGTGAAAGCCCTTAAACGTATCCATAGTTCAGCTGTGAACTCCAATACATCATTGTTAAAATGTCCTATCAAAGATGAAGTTGTTTATCTCGATCGCGTTCAAAGGCGTTGCGTCGACTCTGGCTTACAAATCCTGTCTGGAACATTTGTCTACTTCTTTACATTTTAATGAGAAATAAAATGGCACGGTAAATCTTAATAACGAACGTGAGCGCTGCTCTTCATCTAAATGGAATGTGAGTTTTCGTTTATATTCACACACGTGTGTCACGTCTCTAAAAACCTTGCTGGTGCTGATGCAACGTCTTTATTTTTGTGTGTAATGTTATATTAAAAGGGTCTGATATCAACAATATTGCTATCTTTAATGACGTTCAGCACACTTTTTTTTGCATCAGCACGTTTCGGCCGCTGTTCTCATGACCCCAGTGCATTAGTAAGTCCGCTGCAGGTTCTGAGCATCATCACTCTTGTCACGATTTACAAGCTTTTAGCGTAAGCTGCTGTTTGGCCCCGGGGAGGAACAGCTTGCGGCTTTCCTGCGTGATTGCTTCAACCTCTGGCTGAGAGGATCAGCGTTATTATTAATCTGGCTCTGACGTGACAGACATGCAGAAACGCTAACGCAACATAGCGTAGGCTATAATTAGCCAGTCTAAATCAGCGGCCTGCTCGTCCAAGGTCAAGACGATGCCGGGGTCCGTTCAGGTGGCAAGAACTCGACTGAGAGCCCGACGTACGTTAAGAAGGATATGTTGTGAATGTTATTAGGCATTTTCTTCCAAATAATATAACTTCAAAGTGCTTGTAAATGATATAGTAAAGCAAGCCCTAATTAAGGAATAAAAGTGATGGGATGGGACGTTACACTGAAATACTGACTGACATGGTTGTGTGATGAACTGGAGATACTGTTTCCACTTTTAAAGCTGTTTATTTTCCTATAACGGCACTTCCCCGAATGTTTTACTCCTCTTATACCACAGCGACAACTTCTTACTTTTTCCTCTTGTTTATAGTTGCACTTTAGTCATTGTTCTAACTTAAAGTTCTCCTAAATAGGAAGACGTCCATCCATCCATCCATCTTCAACCGCTTATTCCTTCTTCAGGGTCGCGGGGAACCTGGAGCCTATCCCAGGGATCATCAGGCACAAGGCAGGGTACACCCTGGACAGGGTGCCAGTCCATCGCAGGGCACAATCACATACACACTCACACA
>JAOUWY010000001.1:3634516-3644667 GCA_025728095.1 Prietella phreatophila | reverse complement strand
ATGTGTTAGTGTTTACTATAACGCTAGTGTATGTGTTAGTGTGTTTACTATAACGCTAGTGTGTGTTAGTGTTTACTGTAACGCTAGTGTGTGTTAGTGTGTTTACTGTAACGCTAGTGCGTGTGTTAGTGTGTTTACTGTAACGCTAGTGCGTGTGTTATTGTTTACTATAACGCTAGTGCGTGTTAGTGTGTTTACTATAACGCTAGTGCGTGTGTTAGTGTGTTTACTATAACGCCAGTGTGTGTGTGTTAGTGTGTTTACTGTAACCCTAGTGCCTGTGTTATTGTTTACTATAATGCTAGTGTGTGTGTTAGTGTGTTTACTATAACGCTAGTGCGTGTGTTCGAGTGTTTAATGTAACGTCAGTGCTTGTGTTAGTGTGTTTACTGTAACGCTAGTGCCTGTGTTAGTGTGTTTACTGTAACGCTAGTGCGTGTGTTAGTGTGTTTACTATAACGCCAGTGCGTGTGTTAGTGTGTTTACTGTAACGCCAGTGCGTGTGTTAGTGTGTTTACTATAACTAGTGTATGTGTTAGTGTGTTTACTATAACGCTAATGCGTGTGTTAGTGTGTTTACTATAACGCTAGTGCGTGTGTTAGTGTGTTTACTGTAACGCTAGTGTGTGTATGTTAGTGTTTACTGTAACACTAGTGTGAGTGTTAGCGTGTTTACTGTATAGCTAGTGTATGTGTTAGCGTGTTTACTCTAATGCTAGTGCACATGTTTAATAATGCTAGTGTGTGTGTTTTAGCGTGTTTACTATAACGCTAGTGCGTGTATTAGTGTGTTTACTATAGTGCTAGCTTGGAATTTTTATTTTTATTTATAATTTTATATTTAAGATATTTAAATGAGGGTAGAGATGGAATGAGGACTGCAGACATTTTATGGAATATTTCACCATCTGCAGTAGACACTGGGGCACAAGCTAATACTCTGCAGTAGCAGGATTTTAAATATTGTTTGACAAGGTCAAAAAGGCACACATGCCCTGAGGTTCAGTAAAGTTGATCCTAAAATAACAATCCATCACCCCAAGCAGGGGCAGGAGCCCCATACAGGGCAACATGGCCGCCGTGCCAGCTGAGTTTTGCCCCTCTGCCAAGGAAGAGAATTATCCTGAGTGATAAACGAGCGGTGTACACCAGAGTGGCCCGCAGAGATGACACTGACAGAATTTACTCTCCATCTCCCTTTCCTCTTTCACTCTCTCCTGAATTATATCTCTCTGCTCCATTTTTCTTCCTCTGTCTCTTCCTCTTGGCTTCATTCTCATTCCTGCTGGTTCACTGTTTGTCTTTCCTCTCCCCCCTGACTGTCAGCCTCAAAACTCAGATAAATATGTTCCTGAGAAACTCTAGTAAATAGATTTACTCATTAACTAGCATCATAGTAAACATGCTAACACACAAACTAACATCATAGTAAACACGCTAACACACAAACTAGCTTTAAAGTAAACAAGCTAACACACAAACTAGGTTTAAACTAAATACTCTAACACAAACTAACATTAAACACGCTAACACAAAAACTAGAGTTATAGTAAACACGGTAACACACAAAAATAGCATTATACATGCTAACACACAAACTAGCATTATAGTAAACATCCTAACACACAAACTAGCATTAAAGTAAATGCACTAACACACAAACTAATGTTTATATTCTAAACCACCAACTAGACCAACTGTCTGTTGTTTGCAAGCAGGATATACAGTATGAAAGATTATTTAAGGAAGTATTAAATATTTAATGAAGCTGGAATGATAAATGAATGTTTGGATCATTCATGCAACCCAAGCTACTTAGATTTTTGTCTCCAGTGGATATATTACCTACCGCCTTCAAAGGCCATTGATTACAGAATGGAACTTCCTTCCACTTCCTCCTGTGAATTATTGATGAAGAGCTAACTCGGCTTAGCATAGCATAGCTTAGCATATCTTTGCTTCTTTGTCTTGCCCACCTGGAGTGTTTTGGCTTGATCGGGTGGATCGATGGCATCCTGGCTAACACCCAGTGGACTCAGATACCCACAGACGACTGCCCTGTGTGTGTGTGTGTGTGTGTGTGTGTGTGTTTTTAATGGATGTTATTCCTTTAAAGGTAGTTCTTGATCCATCAAGGGGGAACTTTTATTCAAAGGGTCTTGGGGAGGAAAATGAATGTCATTCTTATAATAATAATCATACTCTTAATATACTTTGTGATCAAAACCTGAGGGAAAAAGATCTGAGGGGAAAGGGCAAACAAAAAACTCCCTTGAAAGGCACTTAACCAGGTAAGGGTACCCTGCCTCGAGTAGGGTCATTGGGACCCAACTCCTAAGTACCCAAATCAGCCTGAGCCTGAAACAGAAATGTGAATTCCCCATTCTGTGGGTTCACCACTCGCATTCGCCAGTTGCAGATGGACTTGATTGATGATAGGGTAAATCACTGTTGGCACAGTGGCAGTATTTCCCTTGTATGGGATTCCTGGCAATATTCTGGGTGAGTGATTGTTAATTTAGGATCATGTCAATTGAGCCTTGAATAGTGTATGAGATTGAAGGGTATGAACTAGACATGGTTTTTCATCAAACCATAGTACAGTATTCGGTGCCAAACATCTCGATTGGGGTAGTTGCTGGCCTACTCTGGAGTTCACACAGGAGGAGGATGCACACAAGCTGGAGTTTTCCTCATGGACAAGATGGTTAACTCTGACAGGAAGAACCTCTCCGACGGTTGTTATATGTGCTGAAAAACTGTTTGGTGTATTCATCCTTCTTTGATAAGGGGGTGCAGTTGAGCAAGACTGTACTTCCTACTTTGCCACAGGGCGGTCAGAGTACCTTAGACCACTGGGCGATCAGAGTACCTTAGGCCACGGGGTGGTCAGAGTACCTTGGGCCACGTGGCGGTCAGAGTACCTTAGGCCACGGGGCGGTCAGAGTAACGTTGGGCCACGGAGCAGTCAGAGTACCTTGGGCCGCAGGTCAGTCAGAGTACGTTGGGCCATAGGTTGGTCACAGTACCTTGGGATGCAGGCCGGTCAGAGTACCTTGGGAGACAGGGTGGTCAGAGTATCTTTGGCCACAGGGCGGTCAGATTTAAGGCTTTATGTTTTGGTAAAAACAGAGACAGAGCTGTCAACTGATCACCACTTGGTGAATGGGATTTGTCACGATGGCCAGTGGACATATATTCCTGGTAAACCCAGGAGAACCTTCTTGGTTTGCTTGGGAGCATCTATCAGAAGTGGCAGTGAGAGACCAATTTAGAAATACTTTAGCAGGAAGTCTGATGGTACCTGTCATGACTCATATTCTGACTCTAAAACATGCTGGTGAAGGAAGCTGTCAAATTATAGAAGGGGGCTTCTGAGTAATGCTCAAAGAGAGCAGAAAGGCCTGAAGCAGTAGCTGCTGCAGGAATGAATGCTTGGGCATGGGAGGAGTTTAGAGAATCCATGGAATAAGACTTACCAATAGGAGATGAAGATCTTGCACAAGATTGCAAAGCAAACACAGGGTCATTTTGACCTCTCCTGTGGATGATCCTGAGCAATGGAAGGAGTGATATGATGATCTCTTTAGGTGAAACGTCGAGAGCTTCTCCATTATGTAATACTGAGTATTGTATTTCACACAGCGTTGATGTGTGTTTCCTGCAGGTGTTTGCTCAATTACTGTGAGCATGGCGGTGAATGTTCTCAATCCTGGAGCTCCTTCAGCTGTGACTGCTCTGGTACAGGATACACGGGAGCGACCTGCCACAACTGTGAGTCACAGTAATACACACTAACACGTGCTAATGGCCTATTCTGGCTAAGATTAACATGGGAAGGGTGAGTTTCTAGAAGCTTTATGTTCTCCAACCCCAGATGTCTGTCACACACACACACACACACACACACACACACACACACACACACACACACACACACACACAAACACAGTGATTAAAATTACGTAAAGGAAACAACAGTCATGGCTTTGTGGCATACCACCACAGAGTAATCCAGTCAGACATCCATCAGCATAGTGTTTCAGTTTCTTTTCTGTTTAGAAATGGCCAGGGGCAACACCAATGCCAATTACTATAAGCTACATCCAGCAGCTATGATCAGATCCTCCCTGTGTTTTCCCTGTTTCAGCCATCTTTGAAATGTCGTGTGAGGCACACAGATTGGCAGGAAGCTCCTCTGGATTTTTTTCCATCGACCCAGACGGCAGCGGGCCGCTCACACACACCGTCGTGTACTGCAACATGAGTGGTGAGTATATGCACAAACACACACACACACAGACAACAGATATAACCTTGATGGTTTGAGTATGTGTGTACTGCATGTGTGTGTGTGTGTGTGTCTTTGTGTGTGTTTGTGTGTCCAGAGGAGAAGGTGTGGATGGTAATTGGTCATAACAGCTCAAAACCCGTGAGTGTTCAGGGTTCGAGTTTCCAGAAGCCGCATGTCATGAAGCTGAACTACAGTGCATCCCTGCAGCAGCTCACAACCCTGCTTCACAGAGCACAACACTGCCAACAGGAAGTGGTATATCGTTGCAGGAAATCCCGCCTCTTCAACACTTGGGGTAAGAGTTCGATAATCTGAGTACCGTAGTCTTCCTGGTTAAATAATGGTATTCGATAAACTGGGAGAACAAGTGAACCGTATTGGAACTGTAGGAACTAGAGCCAGCATGGAGTACCACGCTAGTCCAGAACTAGATACAGGGATATGGAAATGGAAACTTTTCCATCATTGAAGTACCTAGTGTGTTCTTTCCCCCCAGATGGCACTCCACTATCATGGTGGAAGGACAGAGCAGGAGAGAAGCGGACGTACTGGGCCGGGTTACTGCCCGGGGTTCAGCAGTGTTCCTGTAGTTTGGCGGAAAACTGCATCGATATGAACCACTTCTGCAACTGCGATGCAGACTGGAGCTCTTGGTGCGACACGTACACTTACAATCTGTATAACAGAGCTAGTCGGCTAATTCAGATCCTGTCTGAGGTCACGTTACTTCATCTAGCTAATAATAGGTTTCTCACAGTTACAGTCCTCCATGTTTTTGCTATAAATAAATAATTGTAGGAAGTCTGCTGTGTTTTTTACGAGTTTGGAAAGGGACACGTTTTATCTGGAGCATAAGAAATCCAGCCTGCTTGGACTACTTGTAACATCAAAAATAAATGATAACCACATGATGGTAATATTTTGTCATGTTCTAAGTCTAGGTCCTGATTTCGTTCGTTATTTTGAGTATTTGCTTCTTTCATTTTGTTAATGAACATTTAACGGACATTAAACTCTAAAAGGTACTTTACGTTTGTGCTGTTTTCAGGGAGAACGATACTGGACTGCTGTCCTATAAGGAGCATCTTCCCGTCACTGCGATGGTGGTGGGAGACACGAACCGAAGCGGCTCAGAAGCCATTTACCGAGTCGGTTCTCTGCAGTGCCACGGAGACAGTAAGACACTTTCATCATTAAAACTCAACTAAATACCAAATACCATTACAGTCAGTTCTTCTCATAACGATTGTTCTTTTTGTCCTGACACTTTTCAAGAAGGAATTTCTTCAGTGGGAATGAAGAACACTTCATGTTTTTGTGTTCGTTTTAATATATTTAGAGCTAGAAATGTTTCCGTTAAAAATAAACTGACAGAATATTCCAGAATTTTACTAGATTTATTTACCAGAAATGTATTATTGACTGTACTGGATGTGTAGGGTTGTTTTTTTTCCGGACTGCTTTAAGGTGCGGTATTTGTGATGAGAAGCTGAGGCTAGACTAACAATGAGACGCAACGTCGCTGCTGTGCACTAACACTGAAGTCCGTTACATGCCGTTTTCATACGTAGGGTTTCTGTGGAATGCCGTGTCCTTCTATCAGGAGTCGTCGTCCCTGCACTTCGCCATGCTGCACGCCGAACTCAGCTTCGATATCTCCTTTTACTTCAAGACCACTGCGCCCTCTGGAGTTTTCCTGGAGAATCTGGGAGTCCGAGACTTTATCCGGCTGGAGCTGAGTGGTGAGGAACATTGTTAAACATGTCTAAAGGTTTAATAGCGTCTTCCTGTAATGTGATTTATCCTCCACGGCAGATCTTTTTACCGTTTCACAATCCGACACGCGGATGTTTCATCTTCATGACGGCGCGGTCGTTCCTGCGAGTGTCATTAATAACGCAGTGCTAGACTGGTGGCTAATGTTAGATAGTTATCTGATAGTTTGTTCATGAACGATAGGAATGATACATACTGAGTGCTCCTGGAATGGTGCAATTTTCCAGAACGTTCTCCTCCATTCATATTGTTCATAACGTTCCATTCGTCATTTCAAAACATTGGGAATCTATCTAAGGTATTGTTTTGATTTTTTGGGGGTTTTTTTGCAAAAATGAGGTAAACAGTGAATATATGTATGCTAGTGAATATTTCCTTCATGTTTTACATCACAACTGGTGTTTAAAAGCATAAAAGTATCAAGTTTGAAGGTAGCCAGATTGATAAAACTTCAAGTTCCAAGGTCTCGATATTCTTTCCGGGATGTTCCAGCTAACGTGAGATGTTTATTACTGTAACTACATATAATTCTGATGATCTTTGCTCGTGACTTTTGGCCCCGCCTCCTCAGCCCCATCGACGATGGCGTTCTCGTTCGATGTTGGAAACGGGCCACTGGTCCTGACAGTGAAGTCTCACGTCCCTCTAAACGATAAGCAGTGGCACCACGTCCGAGCGGAGCGGAACGTGAAGGAGGCATCGCTGCAGGTGGACCAGCTCCCCCTGCGCTTCCTGGAAGCGCCGCATGATGGCCATGCCCGCCTGCAGCTCAACGGACAGCTGTTTATTGGTAGGACATGCCCCTTTTTATACAAGATATTGTACTAACTCTCATGAAGGTGACACTTGACCACACCCATTTCATTTCATAGGCCACATCTCTGGTTTTTACCACTTGATAGCACCTAGAGTTCCCAGTCAACCACGCCCATGCCTTTAAATCAAATGATAATTATTAAAAAGTCTCTTTAAACGTCATAAAACTTGCTTCTTTATGTCATATTCTAGTTAAATCAGTCACAGTGTTTTACATATTTTCTGGACTAGTTGTTTTTATTTAAAGCAGCATTCCACTGAAAATCCTAATTAGGTATCCCCCTGGCCACGTCCATGCTCAGGTAAACACATCACTCTTCCAGATGTTCGTCTTCAGGCATTGCTTGATTATAAAACCTGCAATAAATCTTTCTTCCTTCTTCTTTTTTGATTTTAGCTGGATTGTTTTGATCATGTTCACACAGTTTAGAATTATATTATGTTTAAATCCAATCTCCAAGATTTATATCATATGCCATACTTGTCCAACTTTTTCAAATTCCTGTCTAGACCATTTTTCATACATTTAGGGAGGTTTCTTCTGGTGATATAAACCTGTATTGTTTTGTAATTGGACTATATTATTTTATTATGTATTTCATTTCTGGTCATTAGTAAGTAATTGCGTAGTAACTATGCTGTGTCATGCTAAAATGACTATAATATACATATTCAGAAAAAGACTGCAGTGTCAGTGTGATCGAGGCTGTGAGAGGGTTTTTTTTATTTATTCTGAATTATTCACACGTCCACCCCTCATGCACCTGCAGGAGGAACCGCCTCCAGGCAGAAGGGATTTCTGGGATGCATCAGAGCGTTAACTATAAACGGGATGAGCCTTGACCTGGAGGAACGCGCAAAAATGACCCCGGGGGTGAGCGCGGGGTGTCCGGGTCACTGCAGCAGCCAGAACCGACTGTGCCACAACCGAGGGAGGTGTATCGAGAGGAACAGCGGATACGTGTGCGACTGCACACACTCGGCGTACGGCGGACCGCGCTGTCAGACCGGTGCGTCATCATCACGCCGCTGACGGTTTATAACCGTCATAAAAACGTCAAGACACTCCTTCTGTATTCATGATCCCTAGCAAAGCTGTCATTCATTTCCAATCCCAAAAAAGCTTCACTGTTACTGTATATATGCTCACTACACAGGGCAGAGCGCAATCTTCGTACGCATGCTTCATTTCGGAGGTTGCGCGTAACTTCCGCAGTAACTATAAATGGATAAAAAGTGCACGTTGTTCACTAATTAACTAAATAAACTGCTGTGGGGTAAGAAGAATAAAAACACCTTGGAATGAGCGGTTAACGGGAAAATAATAATCAAACTTTGGGGTGGTATGATGAAAGTATTGGCGCCCTGCTACTACATTACACTTTACTGTATGTAAATCCCCGCTAATCAGTAGTTACGCTGCAATCGCCAAAGAAGTTCTCCTCTCCTCGTGACGTGAAGCGGGAAAGTTGCTGATTTAGTAGATAATAAAGACGGCGAGCGTGTAAAAGCGCCCGTGACATCTGTGATTACGTACAGGACAGTCTCTCGCGTCTCTTTTATGTCTCTCAGTGTGTATTTTCATCCCACGATTATTCACAATTATAACTCAAACTGTGTGACAGGAGACATCGAGTGGGCTGTAAAAGTGTGATCAAGAGGTGAAAAGATGAGAAAATTAATGCCCCTCCCACTTCTCTCTCTCCCTCTCTCTCTCACTCTCACTCACTCTCACTCACTTGGCCACTTCTCCTCCTTAATGAGGTGTCTATTACCATTATCCAGCATCGCCAGTGAGAATTTCCTGCAGAAGGTTGCGACCCTTCTGGTCCTGACGGAGTCTCACTGTCCATCGCACCGCGTCAGAGCAAATTCAGTGCTATGTCAGGTCACTGCGCCATTCAAAACTCTCTAATTATTTCTCCTCTCCTTTCCTTTCTTCCTTCTGAGTGCTTCCTTTTTTTTTTTTTTTTTTAAATTTCTTTTTATTTAAATGTTTTTTTTATACAGTTTTTCCAGACGTAATGAGCGAACAAACCCGGCCATGTGTGAAGCAGCCCGGCTCAGACTCTGAATAATTTAGCATACGTTTAAACTTCTGTCTCTCCGGGTTTATTTGACGCATTTACGTTTATAATTTTGTTCCCCATCTCGCAACATTAGCAGGCTGATAGCCAGAAAGAGAGGAAAGCAGAGCGGAAAGCCGAATGATTTCACAAACTCTAACCACAGTGGACAATTTTGCTTAAGTAAACTGATGTTGTGGGAAAAGTCTACCACTTAACCCAGCCCCTCATCCTGAACTTAACCAAGACGAGTTCATTTCAACACCTTCATGTTCTTTTCTTTGGTCTCTAGAAGTCTCTGTTTCTTTTGAGAGCGGCACGTCAGTGACCTACACGTTCCAGGAGCCGTTCTCGGTGACACGCAGTGCCAGCGTTCAGTCGTCAGCCATCTACGCTCAGAGCAGCAGGTCTCGGGAGAACATCGCCTTCCGCTTCCTCACGACCAAATCGCCCGCCATGTTGATGACGGTCACCACGTACCAGCAGCAGTACATGGCCATCATCCTGGCTCGTAACGGTACGCATGCTACCGTGCTAGCTAGCAACAGGCTAACATGCTAACTAGGAAGGTTTATCATTTAGATTTGTTATTATTAGTGAGGTAGCTATTTACCCTAGGTTATATTTCTTTATTTTGTGTTATCGTTAAATATTCTTTATTTCTTTCATTCTTTCTTTTATTTCTTTTTTTTCTTGCCGTGTGTTTGTCTAATTTTCTGTTTTGTTTGTTTGTTTACAAAATTTCCTTGTAGTTTTCATTTTGTATTTAGCTCAGTAGTTCTCTTTGTAGTAACCATTTATTATATTGTGTAGTTGTTGTTATTACAGTTTGTACTTGTTAATTTTTTATATTGTTATTGGATTTAAATTAGCTTTATTTGATGTCAGTTATGTGGGTTTTAGAGCGTTTTGTTTTTTTGTGATTTTTTTATAGAGTTTTATGTTTGCAGTCTGGTGTAACGTGAATTAGCAAAGGTTAACGATTAGCCGGTCCTGAGTAATTAGCGAAAAGCCAGAGAGGAAGTGTCATGTTTGTGAAAATAAAATTGAGAGAGAGAGAGAGCGAGAGAGAAAGAGTTATATTTGAGTGGGAGACGAGCAGCAGGGACATGGAGCGCTCTGAGGTGGTGTGTGTGTGTGTGTGTGTGTGTGTGTGTGTGTGTGTGTGTGTGTGTGTGTGTGTGTGTGTGTGTGTGTGT
>JAOUWY010000001.1:3574370-3587382 GCA_025728095.1 Prietella phreatophila | reverse complement strand
AGGAAACCGGAGTACCCGGAGAAAACCCCCACAGCACGGGTAGAACATGCAAACTCCATTATACACTCATTAATATCCATTATATGCTCATTAATATCAATTATACACTCATTAATATCCATTATATGCTCATTAATATTCATTATACACCCATTAATATCCATTATACGCTCAGTAATATCTATTATACACCCATTAATATCTATTATACGCTCATTAATATCCATTATATGCTCATTAATATCCATTATACACTCATTAATATCCATTATATGAATGGATAAGAATGTCTGTGTGTGTGTGTTGCAGTACTGGGTTTCTCGTGTGTGATTGTGTTACTGGTCATTTTGGCATTGGCTCTGAACCGGTGCACAGTTTACAGGAGAGGAACGTATCAGACACAAGAGCAATATGATGCAGAAGATCCAAAGAACGAACCAGATGACTCCTCAGATGAAGGTATTTGATTCACTTTGATTCAAACTCAATGATTTGTTTAGATATAGACTCTAAAATTTATAATAATTAAATAAGCATATGAGTAACACACCTACAACCCCAATCGCAATTCCTAAAAACTTGACATCAAATTTAAATAGCCTTATATAAGTGGTACATTTCCTCAGTTTAAACATTCGATGTGTTTTCTATGTTCTATCGTGAATAGAAATACAGGTTTATGACATTTGCAAATCATTGTGTTCTGTTTTTATTTGTAAATTTTTTTTCGAATTGTGGTTGTACATTGATTCAAATCTGTTTGAGTTCGTGATTCATTTTGATTCATTCTGCAAAGATTAAACATCATACGGAGTGGAAAAAATGTCAAGGAACCACTAATTACTATTATTATTTTGGAAGACTCATCTGATGAGTTGTTTTATTCAATTCATTTTATTTGATTCATTAATGAATCAATCAATTCTGAATCAAATCTAAACGTATCTATAAACTGGTGTGTTTACGTGAATACGTAAATGTGTCTAATAAAGATGGTTATAAATGCTAATGGAGCTTTCTCTCCACTTCAGAGCTGTGAACATCATCATTATCATCATCATCATCATCATCATCATCATTTCTTCATAATGTCTCCTGCTCTATATGGACTTGTGGACATGTTGAATATTTATCACATTTCTTCTGTCCACTATCGTTCCTTTTAAGTTCCAGGAGATTTCTTCTTCTTCTTTTTTAATTCATGTGTTATCAACCTCATTGTTCTCTTCACATCATTGGTCTCTAAAATGAATCTGTGTTCTGACTGGCTGAGAACATCGGCCACGATGGCTTTAGTGTTTAGCGTTAAAATGATTAATTATAAATATTTTCTTAGCGCACTTAAAGTTTTGGTCACAACTAGATAAGAACTTTTTCTTTTAAATTAAGAGACTTTTTAATTTTTTTTTTTCATTAGATCATCTTTATTTCAACTGTGTCTCTGCCTTTAACAGCTCCTTCATCCTGAACATGTCCAATCCTCACACATCAAATATTCAGCGGGACAGAAAATGTTCCTTTTGCTCGTCCAAATGTTTTATTAATCTTCTAATATCTTTTACTTTTAAAAAAATAAATAGATAAAAAAGAGCCTGGACTCTTATCCCACACATGAAGAGAAATCTTTCCTTGCGGATAAAATCAGCGTGGAACTGATTAAACAGTGATTTATTTTAAACTTACATTTTGAAACTGTGTAACTGTTTAAATATAATGTGACAGGAAAAGAAAAAGAGGAAGAAATGTGACAGAATGTTAATAGTGAAGCTACAGCGGATTAAAAAATAAATAAAAATATGCACTCTTTAACAATATGAAAAGCTAATAATAAACATTTCTAACTTTATTTAAAAATGAACAACAGTAATAACTAGGTTTGATAAACAATATCTCAGGAATAATAATAACCAGCTGCCTCCATCGTCACAGAGTTGCGTAATTTGTTCAACATCTGCATAAAATCGACAGCTTGAATAAGAACAGCTTTTTTGAAGTGCAGATCCACACAAAGGCAGCAGCGTGATCTCCAGGAGCAGGTACGCATCAGGTGAGGGACATAAAAAGATTTCCCAAGGCTTTGAAGGTTCCCTGGTGTGCTAGTTAAGTCCATCATTGAGAACTGGAAAGTCTGCAAAAAAAAATCTGGGTGTCCATCAAATCTAGATGACTCAAACAAATGGTCAGAGAGACCACCAGGAAGCAAATGTTCTTGGTGAAAGATCTACAGGATGTTATATCCAATAAAGGTACACATGTGCATCACAGAATCACACCATCATCAAAAGATATTGCACACATCTGGCCTGTATGGTGGAAAGAAGAAAGCCAGTTCTTAAAAAGGTCCAAATGGAGTGGCATATGAAGTTTGCACAAAGACACCTGACGGATCCTGCAACAAACTGACAGAAGCTTTTGTCATCAGATGGACATCAGATGAAATCAGAGTATAACTTTTTGGCAGCAATAACAACAAAAACACCATTTCAACTGTGAAGCATGGTGGTGGTAGCATGATGTTGTGGGGATGTTTGTCATCTGCAGAGATTGCGGGGCAGGCTGAACGGAGCCAAGTACATGGAGACGAAGTTCTGAGGAAGAACCTGATGAAATCTGCAAGACATCAGGAAATACGTTTGAAGTTCATATTCTAACATGAGAAATGACCCCAAAAATAAGGTCAATACTCCAGTGGAGTGGCTCGCTAGGAACAAGATCCAACTGAACAACTATGGAATGACTTGAAGGTCGCTGTCCAAACCCAACTTACCTCTCCCAGCTAGAACAGTTCTGTGAAGAGGAGAGGGGGAAGACCTCTAAATCCAGGTGTCCAGACTGATATAGATATAGCTGCCTCTAACAAATGTTCTGGGGTGTGTATTCTATTTTTTTTCCAAATCAACACGAATTCACTGCATTTATGTGGTAAAAAGCACTATTAACTCATCACAGCAGACACCTTACTTGTACATAATGTCCTCATAAGGTTGTATGTTAGCCCAGGTATCATTTATTGGTTAATATTTGTTTGGCTCTGCCCACATGGTACATGGCACTCTTAATGAAACAAACAAACTAAACAAATAAGTTTTCAAAGAGCAAGACTGTATCCAAGTCCCGAACACTTTGAAATTTTAAAAGGCTGTTCCATGAAAAGCTCCGCTTCCTGCTGTAGCCTTCATTATTATAGGTACTAATAAAGAGCCTGCACGGTTTGATCACAAAACAATCACAATAGTTCAACATAGAGGTAACAAAAGCATGTAATGCTATTCTATTTCTTATCTTAGCATGATGAAAGAAGGCTATCATGGTAATATTATCTACATGAGCTTCAAAGGCGATCACAAAGCTTACTTCTAGCTGGATGTGCTCCTAAAAAGTCAATAAAAATGCTAACACTATAGTTTGCAAAAAATAAATTTTTTACCTCTTTTTTTTGCATGTTTAAAGGTTGTCATTTAGATCTTCGGTGCAAAAAAACAAAATGATTCAAATGATATCTTTAAAAAGCATTCATTTAATTATTAAAACGGCACTAACACAATAACTGAGTGCCATTTCAGTGTCGATGTTCAGTTTAAAAACAGACCAAGAGCTGAACAGTTTTTAGACAGGGAAAATGATGCCGTTTTTGTATTCAATATATTATTTATATTGAAGCGGCGGCGTGTAATGAAGCGAGATTGAAACTGAGTAAAATTAGGCTTTTCTTCACAACATCTGGAAATAAAGCCGGCGAGTGTTTGGCGGTTTAATAATACACATTAACGTGATTAAGCAAAGCAGCTTACGGGGGAATTGGAGTCATTTTCTATTTTTCATTAAGCAGCAGTGTGTGTGTGTGTGTGTGTGTGTGTGTGTGTGTCCAGAGGCTGGATTTTAAACAGCGAGGATTAAATCCAGATTTCCCCCCCATCTTTCCACTCCTGCAGAGCGTTAAAAAGAAACAGGTCAGATCAAATTTGAATAGAATTTGACAATTCAAGAACTTTACCACAAATCTACCTGTCGACCGGGTGAGACGTGCTCGGTGTGCGGACATTACTTTGTAAGTTTTGTACTGGAGCTACAAGGCTAATGTTGTTAACATGTAAGCTGCTAACAACAACTAATTCGATGAAAAGTGTAAACAGTTTTAAAATACTAATCTTACTCGTATATTTCAGTTTCTTAAAAATGTCACCGCTTTATTTCTGTTAGAAATGAGAACGGTTAGCATGCTAGTCTGTACCTTGAACACCATAATATACTAATATGCTAATGCTAGCTTGTGTTGAACTGGCGGGGTTTTTTTTCTAAACAAACTGCTAATGGTTTTTTTTTTCCTTTAATGATTCAAATTGTAATCGCTGACAAATTGCTGAGGTGTAAGAGGAATAAAACACTTGGGGATGTGCTGTTAAAACAACGTGTGCTTCATCACACCACCCTGTAACATCTCCACACAGAACGGTTTATTCCTATATAAGGGAGCAGATAACTGGCACAGAGTTATCAGCTCACACACACACACACACACACACACACACACACTGATGATTATCTATGCTGTGGTATAAACTGCTCCGATCGATAGAAATGAAGTCAGAGGAATTGATAACCTTATAAAAGCTGTAATTACTTTCCATCCTCAGCCACAAGCAATAAAGTTCCTTTATAGATTTTTACCACCGTGTGTGTGTGTGCGATGGAGAGAGAGTGTGTCAGAGAGAGAGAGTGTGTGTCTGTGTGTGAGAGAGAGCATAAAGAGAGAGAGAGAAGAGAGAGAAAAGAGAAAGAGAAAGAGAGAAAGAGAGAGTGTGTGTCTGTGTGAGAGAGAGAGAGAGAGCATAGAGACAAGAGAGAAGAGAGAGAGTGTGTGTCTGTGTGAGAGAGAGCATAACGAGAGAGAGGAGAGAGAAAAGAGAAAAAGAGAGTGTGTGTGTGTGAGAGAGAGCAAAAAGAGAGAGAGAGAAAAAAAGAGAGATCGTAAAGAGAGAAGAGAGAGAGAGAGAGAGAGAAAAGAGAGAGAGAGTGTGTGTACATTAATGGTGACCTTAAATGTATGATGATAGATTGCAGAGCGGAAAGAGTGCTAGCTTGACAAAATATGTACACACACACACACACACCTCCTTTAAATACTTTGTTCTTATCTTTTAGCAGGTCGTTAAAGTGAATCAGAAGGATCATTTCGGCACCATGAGCGAATCATACGCACACTGACACGCTAACACGCTAACACTAAAACAAAAAGCCTGACGCACTGAATGGAATGAATTTCCGGAATGTTCTGGTGAAATGTGGCTTTAAAGAGCCTCATAAAGCCTTTAAGCTCTTGTAACAACACTAACACGCTAATGCTACCGTAACTGCTAAACATAATGAGGGTTTAAGGGGAAATAAGCTAACGATAAACGCTAATGCCACTGTAAATGCCGAAATGCGCTAATGCGCAATATAATTAGGGACTGAGAGGAAACACACTGATGCTAATGCACTAACGTTAGCGCTGATGCTTGGGACCATGAGGAGATTGAGATGAAACACGCTGAATGCTACTGTAAACACTCCAAAAAGATGAAGCATGCTAACGCTATGACACTATTGTTAGCGCAAGTGTTGGGAAACAAAGGAGCAATGCTTACACACTCACATTATTGCTAGCTCTTAACATATAAATCAACTGAAAGGTAAGGTGTTCATGCTAATATGCTAATATTATTAGTTTATATAACAGTTTGGTCTCGATAACTAGCCAATAATTTCTGTAAATAAATAAACATGTTATTAGTGCCCCCTAGAGGTAACACAAACATAATCTGCATGGAAGGAAAACTAAAACTTTCCAGGACTTCAGTACCAGTGCTAATTCCAGTCGTAAACGATTAAAGCAGATACTAACACTAACCATTTAATGTTAAAGCTAAATGTGTAATGTTAAAAGGATCACACAAGGAGCTGAAAGGAACAGTGCCTGCCCACTTTTCCAGTAGCCGTGGACACGGACGTAATCATTTTAGCTAACACACAACTGTCACTGAGAGGTCATGATGGAACTTTACAAAGCTAACCCTCAGAATAATGGGCATCTGAATGGCTTTAGGTTGAAACACGCTAATGCTAACGCTCACCATGACGATAGACGATAATTAAGAGAAACATGCTAGTGCTAACAAGCACATGTTAGTCCTGATATAATGAGGCATCAAGGAGAAACGTAGCCATAATGCTATCACCGATGCTGAGGGATAATGAAGAAGAAATTATCCGCTAACATTTATCTTTAAATGTCGCTTGACATAGTAGATGGAGAAGCATGCTAACATTGTTCATGCCTACAAGCTAACGTTGCGTTACACCGAAGCGAAACATGTCAACACTACACACTAGCGCTAATGTTTCAAATAATAAGAGGTTCAAATGGCAAACGCGCTAACCTTAACAAAAATACGGAGAGAAAAATAGTTAACACATGAATACAGTCAAGAAGTAATGAAAGGGAAATCTTTTAATGCTAGCAAGACAATGTCGCTTCTAAATCCTGATATACTGATGGATCAGGGAGAAGTGTAGCAGTGATGTTAACACTGATGTACATGAGGAGCATGCTAACATGGTAAACACCTGCTAACGCTAACATTTACAATCTTGCCGCCACTAATTATATAATTATTCTCATGATGTTAGCGGCTAATAATCGACAAGTTAGTGCTCCTCTCGGATAATAAATCACTTCAGCAGCACTCCGTATAACCCATAATGTGTGTGTGTGTGTGTGTGTGTGTGTGTGTGAGAAAGAGAAATGTTCAAAGGGAGCTAAACACACCCCCTCTTTGAATTGACATCAAAGAGAAGGTTTCAGAGTGAAACCTTGACTCTCGCTGACTTCCCCTTAGCACGACCCCTTGGCTAGTGAAAAAAGTGCGTCTTAATTGCGATGTCTTCCTACGTGACTCTAGCAGAAAACAGCAAAGACGAGGTTGGACGGCTTGCTCATCCTCTTCCAGCTAATAAACCTGTTTATCCTCTTTGAAAAAGTTAAGCAGATTAGTATTAGCTTTGTAGTGCTAGAACGCAGAGTATTTACCTTCACACCGAGGCACCACAGCAGCGTCATGCTAATTAGCCGAAAACATGTAGCACTTGTGATTATTATGTGATAACTGCGATTTTCCCCATCGCTTTAGTAATTTTTTTAAATGTAACAAAAAGATTCCATTTACAGCACAGTTATGAAGTTCTTGCTAACTCGCCGTGACCACACGTGCTAGCTGTTGTTTTTGTTCATTTTAAAAGGTGATAAACTGTAGGCGTAAATGACTTAGAATAAAACATGCAGTCCGCTACAGGTTACTGTGAGTATTAATGGAGTGTTTTAAAAGTCACGATATCGATACTATACTGTAGCATATCGCTAGCTCTGTATCATACCGGCTGTCCCTAAGTCCAGCTATAGCTCCGCCCACCTTTAAAAAAAACCGCTCAACACTGAAGTGATAGAGCACTGTGCTGTTAATGTCTACAGCATGAGGCACTGTATGAAGAAACATGCTAATCTTAACACGGTTAAGCTAATGCTAAAGATAATGAGGTAACAAGATAACAAGCTAATGCTATCAACAACAACAACCAGATCAACACTCAGTGTAATAAGGAATTGTGAGGCAATATGAATTAATGCTATGTATTCAGCTGTGACAAGTTATAAGGCATGTATAAGGTGTGTGTGTGTGTGTGTGTATGTGTGCTGTGTTAGCACTGACCACCTCATATACCTGCAATAACTCCACTCAGCACTTCTGTCCACACTGTGGAGAGCTATCACAGATCATCTGTCCTTACACACACACACACACACACACACACACACACACACACACACACACACACAAACAGTTCTATGGATGGACACAATCTCTCTCTGCAACCCCAGCAATGATCCTGTGTACCTTCTCACACACAAGTGCCTAAGGACCTTATGATCCATCACACACACACACACACACACACACACAAACACACACACAAACACAAACACATTGCCTAAAGACATGATAACTGAACGGCGGTTTGATGGCTAATTCAGAAAGCCGTCATAACACACATCAATAAAAAAGGGCAGACAAATGTGGGTCTAATGTTCTCTTCAAACACATATACACTCATACACACACACACACACACACACACACACATGTCCCGAGGCTCAGTTGGTACAGACAGACTTTATCTCCTCTGATATTTGCCTGGTTCTGGCTCGCATCACTAAGTCTGTTTAATTAATAATAAAAGTTCAGTAGGTGATGCAGCACAAAAATCTACACCACTCGGAATTAAAGATCTGTCCGAGCTGATTCCAGATCAGACTGAATATATATCAGACCCATCCAATCCACCCTAGACTGACGGAATAGAGATTGATCTCAGGACAAGTTGATTGATTCCAGACCAAACCATGCGATCCCAGAACAAAGTTGGTTCCAAAATTAGCAGATTCCAGATACCAGATCCTAGATCCCAAACCAGTTTTGTCTGTAAATGTCGCTCGAGTCATTACTTGATCCAACAAGATCCAACAGATCACAGATGTGTCATGAAATAAGCCTGTGATACATGAGGCAGGTTTCTCTGCTCATCTCTCTGAAACTCCACTCAGTTTGGCTCATTTCTTCTCTAATCCACTCCTTCACTCTCTTTTTTTCTCTCCATTTATTAAAATTAAAATCTCACTGATGCCGGCCTAGTTCATGCGGATCCTAGATCTACCAAGCTGGTCTAAGACCAATTCAGCTGACTCAAGATCCACACAGTCAACCCCAGAGCTTACACTGCCATTCCCGAATTAAATCTTCCAACCTCAAGACCCAGGTGGCCAATCCCAGATCTACCAAGATCCAGCCTAATTAATATTCTCGCAGTCAATCCCAGAGTAACGCAGCTATTCCCAGAACAAATCAACTGATCCCAGACCAAACTAGCTAATCCAAGATCTATCAAGCTGAGCTCAGACAAATCTACCAGATTTAAGATTCCCAGACCTAAACATCCAATCCCAGACCAACTCCCAGATCAGTAGGGCTGTTCCCAGCCTAGCTCACCCAATCCAGGACTACAACCTAATATTCATACAGCCATTCTCTGATCAGCACAACTCTTAGCAGACCAAACCAACTGATCCCAGACAAATAAACTGATTCCAGAACAAATCAAGCCAAGATATACAAAGCTGTTCTCAGGCCACTCAAGCAGATTCAACAACACAAACATGTCCAGACCAAATCAAGCAATCCCAGCTCTGGCAGGTCCAGCTCCAATCTAGCAGATTCAAGAACACAGATGTTCCCAGACCAAACCAACCAATCCCATACTCAATCAGCAGATCTAGAGCCATCCAACCAATCCCAGAAAAGCTCAGAAGATACCAAAACAAGTCAATCAATCCCAATCCATCTGCTTCAGATCAGTCCAGTGCAGTAATTTCCAGACCAAATCAGCCAATTCAAGATTTACACAGATGATCGCAGTCCAAATAGAGTGACTTAAGAGTCAATCAGCCAATCCAGAACATCACCTAATCCCAGACTAATCCAGACATATCTAAGAGCATTCCAGCTGATCCCAGATCAGATGAGCTACTAACGCTGTGATGTTGCATGCCCTTGTTCCCTCCAGTTTGCTCTGAGCTCCCAAATCCGGCTGGGCCGTATTCTCACCGAGACACGTTCAGTCTTGTAACGAGTGCTCTCAGATCCGATCTATCCATCATTTCCTTTCATTCATCACACAACCCCCACAAATACCCACCCCCCTCACCCCCGGCGTGCCGTCTGCCACCCTTTCTCAGGCTTGTAGCTTCTTGTCAGACTGTTGATCAGAGGACCTCAAATAAGAATTTCTCTCTGGCTCAGTCCTACACAAGGTGTTTGTGGAAATCTGCCGGCATTCATTTTTAAAAAGGTCTCTTGTAAACAGGCATTTTTTATAAAATAAAAATGATTCCTTTAATATCCCACAATTGGTTTGTGCTTGCTGCCTCGATATTGAAGGCTTGGCCTTCTGTGTTAAATATGTATGCTCTACAGATGGAAATGCCCAAATATCTGCTTGTAAATGTTTGCTGGAATGAAAGAAAAGGACAAATTGAATTCCAAGTTCAGTGAAACTGGGTGTGTGTGCGCGCGCGCGCGAGAGAGAGAGAGAGAGAGAGAGAGAGAGAGAGAGAGAGAGAGAGAGAGAGAGAGAGCGAACGAGAAAGAAATGCACCACTGCCCTCTAGAGGTGAAACAGTAAAATGTGTATCGTGTGTGTACGCTGCCATCTGCTGCCAGATAAACTGAAGTGAACATGACTTCATAATATTTACTTAATTTCCTAGTAATGATGTCACACCAGACTGTGAAATCCGTCCGTCACTGCATGATGCCGTAAAAAGTCAGAATATTAAAACAGAAGGACTCAGTGGAGGTCAGTGAGATGTACAGCAAAAACAGAAATATAACCATTGTAACAACTGATTCCAGAGCAATTTAGTTGATCCCACTTAACCAGTCTCAGACCACCATGTCTGATTGCACGCTAGCAGAGTCGTCCCCAGATCCCTGACTAGCATAGTCAATCTCAGACAAACACGCGCTAGACAGCTATCTCATTCAAGAACACAGATGTTTCCACACCACCAGAAAAGCAAAGCTGATCCTCAGCGAAGACATTCCAGTCCTGCTTAGCTGATCCTCAAACTAATGTAGAAGATTCTAGATGCACAATGGTCAATTCCATACTAATGTAATTGTTCCCAGATCTACTTGACTGATCCCTGATTAGCACAGTCAATTCCACGCCACCACAGTTGATCCCACAGTTCCTCACCAACATCACAGTGGATCCAAGACCATTCCAACCAATTCCACATCTACTTTAGTCAATCATAAAACAAGTAAAGATTCCAGACACACTACAACTAATCCCAGACCCTATTAGCTGATCCAAGATAAACAAAGCCAACTACATACAATTTCAGACTAATTAACCAACCAATTAACCAATCCCAGACTAACAGTCAATCTTTGACCCAATTAACCAATCTCAGACTAACACAGTCAATCCCAGTCAATCCCAAAACCAGTGAACAAATCGCTGACTAAAACAGTGAATCCCTGACCCAATTAACCAATCCCAGACTAACACAGTCAATCACTGACCCAATAAACCAATCTCAGACTAACACAGTCAATCCCAAAACCAGTGAACAAATCGCTGACTAAAGCAGTCAATCCCACATCCAATTAACCAATCCTGGACCAATCCCGGATCCAATTAACCACTCCCAATACTTGCCCCAATGAACTAATCCTAGACTAACACAGCCAATCCCAAACCCAATTAACCCAATTGAGGGTTGGTTTGAAAATGAAGGAACTAATCCCAGATCATTCCAGACGATACAAAACTCATCTACTCATTCTCAGACTCATTCCTGACTGAGCTCATTTAATTTCAAGACTTTTCAAAAGCATTTCAGCACTTTTCTAAAACAACAAAGCAAAAGGAATTCACACACACACACACACACAAACAGTCTCACTTCAACAACAATAAGCTAATGTTCCGAAACCACATATTTAACAGCGCCATATGTTTCCATCAGCTCCTGTTCTGTTCAGTGTTCTGGAGACAAGTGGGAAGATGACATCATCAAAAGAGCATCAACTAAACACACACACATGCACACACACACACACACACACACGCCACAACAGCATCTCTCAGCACCATCCATCTGTTTCCATTCTCTTTTATTCGTTCATGGGCTACGAACCACATACTGCTGCCCTAGAATTGAACACTTTGTAGAATGACATAGTGTACACACACACACACACACACACACACACACACACACGTGCAGTTTCGGACACCCCCACAGGTTCCAGGCAACACCAATCACAACATGGCTGCTTTTGATGGTAGCCAAGGACAGAGCCCTATAGACCACATTTATTACTATAGTTCACAAGGGTGGAGCTTAAATTTCAGGGCGGAGCTTAAGTTACATTTGATCAGACAACTCACCACTTGTTATAATTTCCTCTTACTAAGCTATATTCAAAGCTAACTAAATGTGGTGTGGTAATGTTAGCTAGTTAGCTTGCTAGGTTGCTTAGCCTTCATTAACCTTACCTCTCCAGCAGTACCTATCTAGCTAGCTAATGTTAAGTATCTACAACCTATTCACTACATAGCGCACTATTTTTAAGAATGCCTAGTATGCTAGATTTATAGCTAGCTAGCATTAGAGAACCGATCCTAGGATAAAATAACAATACATTTTCTGTGACGTTAGCTAACATTAGAGCTAACTGCTGGCTGTTAGATTTTGCTAGCATAGCATTTTGCTAATCGAATGTACCTTATGCCGCACCCCTATCAACCCAGTGATGTACAATCAAGACCGGTCTGTTCTGAATGTCGCACACACACACACACATACACATGCACACACATGCACACACACACACACACACACACACACACACACACACACACACACACACACATATACACACGTTTCTTCCCTTTCATTCCTGACCGAAAAATATTTAAACCAGAAACGGTTTCCGAAACCGCAGGACTGAGAAAAACATGAACTGCAAATATAATAAATCAGTACTGCCAAACCACACACACACACACACACACACACACACACACACACACACTGATCTTTGCTTACACGTGATTCCATCACACTGGAAAATACATCCATATTCATCAGCCATGTTTCCAAGGCTAAACGTGTTTACTAATCGCTTCCTTGTTTTAGTACATGCTAACACTGAACCACGAGCTAACCGCAGGATTGAGTTCAGGATTGTTTAACAAGCTAATATTAATGCTAATATCTTATACCACTATTATTAGCATTAATATTCAGGTCTGGCTAAGATATGATTACGATCATGTGATTAAGGTGTTTACATGAGTCGCTTTTAGAATACTCCTGTCATGTTCCCGTTTTACATGTTCTAGATCA
>JAOUWY010000001.1:3160352-3171244 GCA_025728095.1 Prietella phreatophila | reverse complement strand
GTCTTCTTTTTGCTTTTCCTCAGAGGAGATGATTAAAAACCACACTCACAGAGAATTTACTCACACACACAGACACACTTTCCCTCTATGTAAAGTGTCAAATTTTCCACATTTCCTTTATCCACCTGGGGTCCCTTATTTCCTGTCTTTTATCACCAAAAAAACATGAAGTGGCATTTTACTACTGGTCTGTCTTCTTTTTGCTTTTCCTCAGAGGAGATGATTAAAAACCACACTCACAGAGAATTTACTCACACACACCACCACTTCACAAACACTCCTACAGCGCAGACTTAAAACTGATCATCAAAACTAAATCATTCAATTTAAGGTTCCAAGTTTTGGCTGTTCTCATCTCCGTCTAACGTGAAGACATAATCCTGTGCTACATTGTGGTTGACGTGAAGGGATAAGTGTGCGCGCGTGTGTGCGTGCGCGTGTGTCAGCAGGATTGAAGAGATGATGATCAGAGAAGGGGGGTAGGGGGAGTTAGGAGTAGGAGACAGGGGAGTCGGACACGACCGTAGTTGTCACGTCCTGCTGTGAGCTGCTGAGATCTTAAGGCCAGTCATGTCTCTGTTGTGTGGTTCATCAAACGCACACACACACACACACACACACACACACACACACACACACACACACACACACTCACTCAGTTAAACACACACCCAAGGCTAAAACTTCTGCCCAGGGGGTTTATCTGACCAGACTAATGTTGGAATGTCAGCTAATCGCTTTGGCACTCGGAGGTGTGTGTGTGCGCGTGTGTGTGCGTGCATGTGGTGACTCAGTATAGCGGTAAAACAAAGCCTGAAGAATCTTCCACGTATCTTATTCAAGAGGAACTCAATCACAAATGAGTTTGTTTAGGTTTTAAAGTCTCTCGGGTAATCATTAGCAGGAAGTTCTGGTTGAAGTTCTGGGAGTCTTCACAAACATGGAAAATAGCTTCTCTGGTTAAATTGGAACTTTTTGGCATTGGCGTAAAGCACTACTATTCTGAGGAAAGCCAACACTGCTGATCGCTCTGAAACCACCGTCTGTACAGTGAAACATGGTGGCGGCGGCAGCGTGTTCAGCGTTACTCGTGGCCTTTTTGGTTGCTTTTTCTTGTCTTTAGCACCGGGTGACATTTGGTGGACGGCGTCCTCTAGAGACCATTAAACAAAAAAGAAGAGCACGGTGTGTGGTGACATGATGTATGTAAGGGTTTTAAATCAAGACCCCGAGGACGCTGAGGATAATCCTGCTTAGGCACATCGCTCCTCATGCATATGCAAATCTGCTGTAGGTTGGGTAACACCCTGCAGAATGAATATTTAATGACGTCATTAGCATACGTGTAGCGTTTTTTCCGAAACTTCTTAACACACACACACACAGTCATTTTTCCCACAGGTGTCAATACCCCAGTGGACGAGCAGCTTAAGATAACGCAAAGAGGCTTTAGATTCAATTTAAACTTTAATTGAAAATGATTCATTCCGATTAATTTGAAGACAAACCCATAATTCTGTTCTTTCTTTCTTTTTCTTTTTCTCACCACAGTTTTTTTGAAAGCATTGCCCGGATCGTGTCGCCGGACTACGTGCCCACAGAGACGGACGTGCTGAGGGTTAGAATCCGGACCACGGGCGTCATCGAGACCCAGTTTAAAGTCAAACACCTGGTGTTCAGGTAAAACACCGCGACTCTCCTTTACTGTGTATACAACTACTCCAAACAAACAATGAATAATTACCGAATGAATTGTAACACACTTGCTGTGACCAGTGAGCACTGAAAACCCTTCCGTCACACTCCAGACGATCTAGCTAATATTCACCCCCTCAATCGTCCGCTCGCATCCCATTACAGCCGCGCTCCATCGCCAGACGCCTGATTAAACCCCATTTCCCCCCCACGCCCCCGGAGCGTGTCGTGGTGTAATCGTCAGCCTTCCAGACCATTTGGATGTTAATGGGCACGTTTACATGCGCACTTCATTTTAAATGGAGCGAAGTATTATGGGAGGTTTGGATTATGAGGCACTTTATATACACACACACACACACACGCACACACTCAGTATACTGGAGCTTCATCACTGTCATCTGCTTACCCTCAGTATTAAGTCAGCCCTGTCTCACTCAGTTGTGGATGAAAAGAAACTCGGCGAGCGTTCCACGTCACGCTCCCCGAAATGAGTCAGTGGAGCTCTGTTTAGTCGGCCGGTAAATAGTCTTTTTCTTTCTATTATTCCCAGGTTCAATCTCAATGTCTGTCTGTCTCTCCCAGACATCTCATTCTCACACACCCAATCAATCGTCAGCCTAGAACAAGGGCCCTTAGATCCCAGCACGTGCCTCGGCCTATGAATAGTTACTTCCTTTACAGGGAAGTTTGGGTGTTAAAGCTCCCTGTGTGTGTGTGTGTGTGTGTGTGTGTGTGAGAGAGAGAGGAATGTGTCATTCTAACACTCAGTAAGACTGAGAGATTACTCAGACTCATTGTTTTAATAATATAGATAATGTAGTAGATTTTCAGAGTCGTGTGTGTGAGAGAGAGAGAGAGCGATATTCGCATTATTAAACTGTCACATTAAACGTACTCTTCATGCAGTGTGTTATGAGGGATTTCAGACGTGTGTAAATTATTCTCGCCGTATTTCCACTCTTCATTCCGACCCTTCTGTTATTCTGGCTGGAGCTGTTTCAGTGACTTTGTTTGCTCTCACGCTCAGACACACACGCACACACACAGGGTGTGTAGACCATCACAGAAGCAGGTTAATTACTGTTCGCTTGATCATTAAGACACTCGGAAGTAAAATCTATTGACTCACTGCACACTATACGATGAATATTTACGTGAAAATGTTCTTTGCCGTAAAACACTTTTTCTATATTAGAATAAAAGAAAAAACGGTATTAAGTGTCTTAACTTGAGCCTCGTTTGTAGACACCGTGTAGTGGTTTATTTCAGCAAACCGTATAAAAGAACTCGAACTGGCTTGGCGGTAGCAGCGCTGTCTGATGGGTATTAAACACACGATGCGACGGGTTCGTTTTATCTTCACGTGGATTTTTATTGCGAACGTTTTAACTTTTATTATCCCGGACGGTGTTGTGTGTGTGAAGCGTCTGCGTGTTTAACCAAGTCCCAACACAGATGTATTGTTTCATTAGATGAAACGCTGTTTTAGCGCTCCCTGTGCAGCTGTTGTGTGTGTGTTGAGAGAGAGAGAAAAAGGCTGCATCACTTGTTCATGGCAGACGTGTACAGGAATCCTTCTGCCAAATTCAGGAGGAGGATGAGGAAATGAAACGCAGCACACGCTCTCGTGGAGAATGACCTTTTCTCACGCCATCACTTGTTTACCTCTCGGCTGCCAGATTGCACCCGATATCCGTTCTCCTGTTTGTCTCCGAGCGCTGATTGAGGCCGTGGGACGAGTGGCCTGCTGACACTTGTGTTATCGAGGAGATATCAAATCGAGGGGGGGGGGTATATGCACAGCTCTTGAAATTTCGCTCTCGTGAGCCAAAATATTCTCTGTGGCTGCTGTATGTATGTATGTATGTATGTATTTATTTATTTATTTAACGTGTCGATTAAAACATGTCTGACTGCTAGTTGTAGTTTTAGAACTCTCATGATCTTTCTGTTAACCTCTTTCATCGTACATGCAGAGTAACGATCCCATCCCGTTATTCCTCCCACGACCGTTCCTTGGCTATCGGTTTTGACGTCACTGGTTTTTCCATCCCTGCAGGCTGTATGACGTCGGAGGCCAGCGGACGGAGAGGAGGAAGTGGATCAGCTGTTTCGAGGACGTCAGGGCCGTGCTGTTCGTCGTCGCGCTGAGCGGCTACGACATGACGCTGGTGGAGGATCCTTCCATGGTGAGAGCCACGCCCACTTACATCCCGTTAGCGCACTGACGAGTTGAACGGACTACACCGTTCTTCATTTTGCAAAGCCTTCCACCTCTAAATGATCCTTTTTACCCGACAGGAAGTAAATCTCTCATGATGCTAAATGTTTCTAAAATATATGTTTATATGAATACACTATAATAACCGCTAAATTCTCCGTTTTCTCTATAATACATGCTGTCCTCATTCAGCCTGAGCGTTATGGTTTACTTAGTGTCTTTGTCCCTTTCTGTGTGTGTGCGCTCTTCAGAACCGACTGCGGGAGAGCCTCAGGCTGTTTTCTTCCATCTGCAACAACGTCTTCTTCAGGAGCACGTCCATGGTAAGAGCTGAGGAGAGAATCTCTCTCTCTCACACACACACACACACACACACACACACACACACACACAGGGGAAAGACATAGAGAGAGCAGCACAGATGGGACCCGAAACTGTGTGAAAACTAATAAACACATAATGTCTGAATTTATTACATTTGTATTTACTGATTGTGTGTGTGTGTGTGTGTGTTTCAGCATGAGCCGTTACCAGTTCATATTAAACGTTAGTAGATGTATAAAGCAGAGCGTTTATGCAGTGGGGTTCCTGCGCCGTGGCAGCGTAAATGAGCCTTTATGTTTTTGACTTCACTGTCGTCATAGCAACAAACAGCAACGCTAACACGGATGCCACTGATTTCACGTCTGCTGTTAGAGAGGCGAGTCCTTCATTTACACCGTGCAGATGGACAGGTAGATGGAGAGACAGATGGATAGACTGACAGATGGACAAGTGGATAGAGAGAGAGACAGACGGATAGATTGACAAATGGGCAGGTGGATAGAGACAGAGCTGGATAGACAGACAGATGGGCAGGTGGGGAGAGAGAGAGAGAGCGAGACAGACAGATGGGCAGGTGGAGAGATGGATAGACAGACAGATGGGCAGGTGGAGAGAGAGAGATGGATAGACAGACAGATGGGCAGGTGGAGAGAGAGAAAGATGGATAGATGGGCAAGTGGATAGAGAGAGAGAGATGGCTAGACAGACAGATGGGCAGGTGGAGAGATGGATAGACAGACAGATGGGCAGGTGGATAGAGAGAAAGATGGATAGATGGGCAGGTGGATAGAGAGAGAGAGAGATGGATAGATAGGCAGGTGGATAGAGAGAGAGAGGGATAGACAGACAGATGGGCAGGTAGAGAGAGATGGATAGACAGAGATGGGCAGGTGGATAGAGAGAGATAGACAGACAGATGGGCAGGTGGAGAGAGAGAGAGATGGATAGACAGACAGATGGGCAGGTGGAGAGAGAGATGGATAGATGGGCAGGTGGATAGAGAGAGAGATAGAGAGATGGATAGATGGGCAGGTGGATAGAGAGAGATGGATAGATGGGCAGGTGGATAGAGAGAGATGGATAGATGGGCAGGTGGATAGAGAGAGAGATGGATAGACAGACAGATGGGCAGGTGGATAGAGAGAGATAGATAGACAGACAGATGGGCAGGTGGAGAGAGAGATGGATAGATGCGCAGGTGGAGAGAGAGAGAGAGATGGATAGATGGGCAGGTGGATAGATAGATAGAGAGATGAATAGATGGTCAGGTAGATAGAGAGAGAGAGAGATGGATAGACAGACAGATGGGCAGGTGGAGAGAGAGAGATGGATAGATGGGCAGGTGGATAGATAGATAGAGAGATGAATAGACAGACAGATGGGCAGATGGAGAGAGAGCTGGATAGATGGTCAGGTGGATAGAGAGAGAGAGAGAGATGGATAGACAGACAGATGGGCAGGTGGATCGAGAGAGAGAGAGATGGATAGACAGACAGATGGGCAGGGGGAGAGAGAGATGGATAGATGGGCAGGTGGATAGAGAGAGAGAGAGAGAGATGGATAGACAGACAGATGGGCAGGTGGAGAGAGAGAGAGAGATGGATAGACAGACAGATGGGCAGGTGGATAGAGAGATGGATAGATGGGCAGGTGGATAGAGAGAGAGAGAGATGGATAGACAGACAGATGGGCAGGGGGAGAGAGAGAGATGGATAGATGGGCAGGTGGATAGAGAGAGATGGATAGACACACAGATGGGCAGGTGGATAGAGAGAGAGAGAGAGATGGATAGACACAGATGGGCAGGTGGAGAGAGAGATGGATAGACAGACAGATGGGCAGGTGAACGAGAATATGCTATGATTGGTCAGTCTTATGTGGCAGTTATCTGATTGGCTTGAGTAGACGGTGGGCGGAGTCCACTTATTAGTGGATTTGTGTGCACTCTTGACCCTAGAAATGTTTCTAAACCCACGAATGCACAGGACACGATCCACAAATGCGTGCATTGTGGAGTCATGTTTGCGACAGAAACATATTTGTTTAAAAAATTATTTTTTTTTCCGCAAATCTCGTTTATCTGTGAATGTAATATTTTTTTGTAAAACTACTAACATCCCCAATATCTGTAGATGTCCTTCAGTGCTTTTGAGAATGTCTTTCTTTTTTGTAAATCTCACTACATTTATTTGTGGATCGTAATCTGTTTATTTAGAATCATAGTGTTGGTGTTTTCTGGTTTCTCTCTCACACACACACACACACACACACACACACACACACACACACACTTACTCCACTGCTTGTGTTTAATGAGCTCGTTTTACTCGGCCTCGTTAAACACCGTGTCACTGCTGTATCACTCTGAGCTTCTCCAGCTCCAACGCTAAAATTAGCACTGACCAGTCATTAGTTCTGTCAGGAGGGCGTGTCTGCCGGAACGACCTCCATCGTCCACTCACACACTCGCTCTCACACTTCTGTCTACTCTCTCTCTCTCTCTCTCTCTCTCTCTGCAACAATGATCATTAATAGCTCAGGGTTATTATTGGTGGGTGAACACACACACACACACACACTGTTAGAGGTCAAAAATATATCTACCAAACTTTTAATTATCACAAGCAGTACGTGGGTTGTCTTTCCTGCGGTGCTCCAGATGAGCGTTCATTATTTACACGCCATGATGAACGCTTCTGAATCAGACAGACGCTTTTTAATAAACACGACTTGTCAGAATATGTGGGGGGTTTTCAGGTGAAAGTTGTACGTTTTCCGAAGTTCACATGCAGGTAAAAAGGTTCATTACAGTGCAAAACAAACCAAGGTAGACTTTCTCTTGCCGAGTTTCCTCATGAGTCCAAAGGAAACGGACAGAAAGCACTGGAGTCTTCAGCCGAGCGATAGCTCCTCGTACCTGTCTGCTACGCTAACCTGGTGTTAACGTGACCGCGGGAGATTATTGCTAGCTCGATGACTAACGCCGGTAACCGGTGAACCTGCTCCTGGCAACTATCTCATGGCTCAGGGTTAGTGACCGCTCGACACACCGATTCGAAAACAGAAATCAAAAGAATGAACAAGTGCTCGCATTGTTCTGTTTTCCAGATTTTATTCATGAACAAAATCGATCTTTTCCAAGAGAAGATCCTGCACTCGGGTCGTCACCTCAGACACTACCTGCCGCTCTACAGAGGTGAGGGACCATTCAACAGAGAAGTAAAAGAAACACCTCTTTGTTCAACCTCAATAAAATAAAAGAGAGAATTTTTTTCAAGTTCTATGCAGTAAAGGAATGTTTCCATAAATTTTACATAAAGTTTGACAATTTCAGGATGATGGTGTGTTTATCTTCATTTTAATTTAAAAATGCCTCGATTTTAATTGAACTCAATAGCAATTTGACTCTGTTCTGTCTCTATCTTTCTGTCTCTCTCGCTCTGTGGCTTTCTTTCTCTGTCTGTCTCTTTCGCCATCTCTTGCTCTGTCTGTCCCTCTCTGTGTCTCCCCCTCTCTCTCTCTCTCTGTGTTCCTCTCTCTCTCTTTGTCCCTCTCTCTCCCCTGCTCTCTCTTTTTGTCTCTCTTTCTCTCTTGCCCTCTCTCTCTTTTTGTCTCCCCATCTCTCTCTCTCTTCTTGTCCCTCTCTCTCTCTCTTTCACCCTCTCTCTCTTTTTGTCTCTCTCTCTCTCTCTCTCTCTCCCCCGCTCTCTCTGTGCAGGTGCTGACTGTGATGTGGATTCTGCTGCCCGCTTCATCGCCTCCACGTTTGTCTCTCAGAATGCCACGCCCAGGAAGTTGATCTATCACCACTTCACCACAGCGACAGACACCTCCAACGTGCAGGTGGTCTTCCAGGTGGTGATGGACACCATCATGAAGGAGAACCTGGAGGCTGTTTCACTGCTCTGAGATCCCATTTAACCTCTGCACAGTCATCTCATCTCTCCACCATGTGAAACCTGCAGAACTGCACACACACACACAGACACACACACACACACTGCTGATGGTTCACAGTGACCAGAACCTCACTGTGATGTTCTGAGCTGTCCGAGGTGCTGAACCTCAACATACTCCTCTGCTCAGAAACAAACACTGGTGTGTGTTGTGAGCGGGGGAGAAGGGATGCAGAGTAACAAAGAAGAAACCCGTTGAGAGACAGAGAAAGAAGTTATAGATGAGAGAAGATGATTGCGATGTAGTGAGAGAGTTGGTGTGTGAGAGGTGTACACGAGGAGAGAGAGATGAAGTGAGACTGAGGGGATGGATGTAGAAAGGATGAGACAGAGAGAGATATTGAGATATAAAGACTGAGGTAAGATAGGTAAAGAGAGACAGACTGGGAGTGAAACAGAGTGAAGGAGATAGAAAGATGGAGAGAGAGTGAGAGCAATATGATGGAGACTGAGAGAGATGGAGACAGAATGATGGACATGAAGAAAGCGATACATAGATAAATATATAGAGAGGGAGAGCAATGGATATGGAAAGAGAGAGATGGGGGATAAATGTATCTCTCCGTCTGAAGGAACCCTTCCAAAAAAACAAGGAAGCTAAAAACATTACCTATTGAAGAGGAGCTTAAAGGATGCAGGAAGAAAGGGAAAGTGAGCAGGCAGATACGGAGAGATGGAGAGAGGGAGGGAGAGAGAGATGATCTATAGATGTACATAATGGTGACACATTAAAGGGAAACGTGGTGTCTGTTATGCAGAAAGGGCATTTATGGAATTTTCAGCTCACACGGTTCTGATGGGCGTGGTCACTTCAGGATGACTCCGCACCCATCCACAGGACAGAAGGACTCACTGAAGACTATGATGTACATCATACGAACGCTTTTGGGGGACACCAAACGAGGCAGGAGCTTCTAGAAGAACATTCCTCAGACCAGCTAAAATTTTGGCACCCTGATCATATAAGGCTCTCCTTCTCTCCCCCTTTCATTTGGACTGTTTTAGAATAATAATGAAGACTTTTATACTGTGACAGAACGCACAGAATCACGCAGTGACTGTTTTAAAAAAAAAAACTAAATTTTTTACAAATATTTTCAGTTCTTGGCAGTGTTCCTCATGAAGCTACATACTCACTCTCGCCACCATCTCCACCAGCTTCATGACGCATCTCCAGCGTGGAGGTTTCTTTAAACAAACAAAAAAGTTTATTTAACATGAACATTGATGGAAGGAGTCTCCAGTGCCTGGTAAAAGCTGTAATCTTTTACGACGGTAAAAATTTATCGAATTGATTGCATGGGTGTGTGTGTGTGGGAGGGAGAGAGGATGTGTACACACATTACAGTGTGTCCTCTGCTGGTCCGTTTGCTCATGCATGTGTATGTACAGGAGTGTGTTTTCTCTTCCTGTTAACATTTACCAGAGAAAGCTGGAGGGAACATGTGTGTTTATCATGTTGTGCAGCAATAATCAGTTTTATTGTTATTAGGGGGCCAAGCACCAAAGGTGAGTAGGCACCCTGTTGGAACTATTTCTTTTTTTACTTTGGACATCTCCTGGTGCCGTTTTTGTTGAGAGATGAAGCTGTGAAGTGCTAGCCTGTGTAGTTTTGTTTTTTTGCCCAAAAGTGTGTTTCACTCAACTTCCTGTGCCTTACATAATATCTTATGTAAATAGGCGTCTTTGTTTTGAGACGTGAACGCTCAGCAGACGATGTAGGATTTATTTGTACAAATGATCTGTCCTGCGCTTTCAAAGTAAAAAAAGTGTCCATGATGCCAGTATCCTGCCATGACGTGTTTTACACAAGCGATCATCCACACGTCTTTATTTCTTACATATCTTAAAAATAATAATAGAAACTACACCCCACACACACACACACGAATCAAACGTCTGTCGAGTTTAATAAATAAAAGAACATTCTTGAAATGGTTTATACACATTTACACACACTTTTGGCTACAGAAGGGACAAACGGCAATACTGTTTCCGTGTCTCTCTCTCTCTCTCTGTCTCTCACATACACACACACACATACAGAACATTTGTGGAGATTTTTTGTTGTTGCTTTCGTAGATAAAACGATGGAAAATAAATAACACTCAGGGTCAGGGAGAGATCCTAAACAGACCAGAACGTACCATACTAAATAGAGCGCCAAAATACATTTCAGTGTCTAAATGATGCTGTTGTGTTATTTATTTATCTATATGTTTGGAATACCAGGAACAGGGTCTTTAGAAGACAGGTTCCCCAACCCTGGTCCTGGAGAAGCCTCCTATCCTGACTCTGTGTGTGTGTTAGAGCAGGGGAAAAGAAAAACAAAACTAAACCAAGGCGATCGGAGGTTCTCCAGGACCACGGTTGGGTTCCGTGCTCACGCGCCACTCACACCACCAAGCAGTCAAGAGAGTCGAGCACGAGCAGGACCTCCGCCCTGCACCGGAACGTGTTCCAACCGTCCTGCAACGGCTCACAGCTCTGCAGGTTCGGAGAAACATCCTTAATGCAGATGGCCTGGGGGGGGAAAGAAAACAAAACGGAAATGCAAATTAGATTCTTAGATAATTAGATACTTATCCATCCATCCGTCTTCTACCGCTGATCCTTTTCAGGGTCACGGGGAACCTGGAGCCTATCCCAGGGAGCATGGGGTACAAGGCGGGGTACACCCTGGACAGGGTGCC
>JAOUWY010000001.1:3115900-3127353 GCA_025728095.1 Prietella phreatophila | reverse complement strand
GAATTAAGGGCGGTAACTGTGGTCCAGTCGGTTACGGCGGAATTAAGGGCGGGAACTGTGGTCCAGTCGGTTACGGCGGAATTAAGGGCGGGAATTATGGTCCAGTCGGTTACGGCGGAATTAAGGGCGGGAACTGTGGTCCAGTCGGTTACGGCGGAATTAAGGGCGGGAACTGTGGTCCAGTCGGTTATAGTCAGTCCATACAGAATTCTGCTGTATTTTATTATTGCGGCCAAAAATGCGTGATGTTGCTGCGGCTTTTTAAAAAATTTGTGATGCAACTTGTGGAAGTTTATCTGTTTATTTATTTATTTATTTTGGCAGAAAGCTACTTGAATTCGCTAAATTGCAATTGCATGAAATTTTTTCTCAACAATGTTTGTCGGTAAGCGAGAGCTTTTAGCTGTACTCATGTTTGACACACGAGGGTCGAAGAAGGCACTGGCTGAATGTGTGTTGTGATGATGTCACATGACGCATCTCAGCCCAAATCTGCGGAAAATTTGCGGTAATTTTGAAAAATTCCACGCTCCTCCGAATATCGCTCTGATCCTGGAGGTACTATACAGTGGCACCAGGGAGGAAACCATGTCCTGATTGGTTCCTTTGCCATTAGGGATAAGAACTGCGGTCCAATCGGTTACTGTGGCGTTGTGGGCGGGATCTGTGGCCTGATTGGTTCAATAATCACACACAATACTGAATGTTCCATAAATTACGCATACTCGGTTCTCAAAAGCAAAAGCAGAAGCAATGTGGCATGCCATCTTCTGAAATACATTGAGTACTTTAAAAAGCCCGAGGACTGAAGTTCATCTGCTCTTGCGGTTGTGGATTCATTTCAAACGAAGCTGAAAGAAATGCTGTGACAGCTACACACGCCGAGTCTGTCCTCAGTGAGCAAAAGATCCCTGTGAGGTGTTTCCAAGCCAGGCTAGATGTTCCCACGTGGAAGGTGTTGTCTTACGTAAGCAGATTTAATAATACCAGTTGACACGTAATCTGAGCTCGGGGACTGAGCTGACATCCCGGTGTTAAATTAGACCGGAGACTTCTCTGCCACAGGTCCGCTTATGGACGGGAGCTGGAACGGCTCAGACCTGCAGTTCCACATGGAAGGTTTCACAGCAACAAACATACACAGTTGTTATAGTACTCACGGTACGACGTTTTTTTTTTTTTTTTTTTTACCAACATACCCAGCACTGTGGTTTTCGGTACATCAACATATTTCATGTGTACACACTTTACCGCTATTTATTAAACCACACGAGTCGATTAACCTGAAAGAAACCAACGAAAGAAGAAAGAACAACGCTAACCAGATTTTCCTTTAGTGGAAACCCAAACAGACCATCAATAATCAGGAAGTTGTCTTAGCTAACTTCCTGATTATTGATGGTCTGTTTGGGTTTCCGCTAAAAGGAAAATCTAGCGGCAATATGACAAACCAAGTGCTAGAAACTACGAAAACTATCAAACTATAGGCAGAGTAACAAATACTGCGAATTCTTAAACATTTCCAGTTGTGCTGGCTTCTTCCACGTTTTATAAGAAAAAAGAATGTGATCGGATTGGAACACAGCCCTAATTGGCCTCGTCCTCATTCAGCCCTGCGATTTCGCCACTCCAGAAGCATGTTCGTTAAACGTGGGCTGATCAAAGTCCTGCACCCAGTAATGGTGCTGTAATAAAATAGAAGACAGAGGCAAGGCGGTGGATTATATATAAAATATATTAAAAAATAGATTTGTGTTTGTGCGTGTGTGTGTGTTTAGCGATAGCACTTTGTTGGTGCTCATTAAGCTTGTTAAGCGCTAGCTCATATCTGTGTGTGCGTGTTCCACTTCAGACGTTACAGCCATTAAATAGCCATCAAAAGACAAACAGATGCGGCTTGAAAGCCTTGAAGAGACGTATCAGGTTATGCTAGTATTTATTATTAGCGTTCTGGTGTGTGTGTGTGTGTGTGTGTGTGTGTGTGTGTGTGTGTGTGTGTTAAGCTGGACAGATTTAAGTTTCATCATCCTCAAACCGTTGCGAGTGAAAAATCGATGTCAGGGTAGTTATCAGAGCTGATGAAGTACCCAGACGAGCGGAGAACTGTCATCGGGATTATAGGACAGGTTCAGACGAGTACTTCTAGTCATTCCTCCAAACGTTTACGGGAACACGGCAATGCTTTAAGGGGAGGGGTTTGTTTAGCGAAGATGAGCTAGCCTTAGTGCTTAACATTCTTGAACATCCTTCCCAATCATCAACCTCTGAAAGGCTAAATTGGGCTAAATTAAGTAGTAGCTAGTATTAAATAAATACATCATGAATGTTAAAGTTAGCACTCGCATCACGTCATAACATTAGCTGACTAGTTCCTTGCCATTTTTATGAACCGAGCGATTATTTTAGCGTCTCAGCGTCTGGCTACATGCCACGGCCAAACATTTACCAAGGACGCTTCAGGAGTGCATTCGAAATGGCCGCCTTAGAGGCAGCAGGAAAGTGGCTCATGGAATTCCTGTTCCAGTTTCCGAGAGCAGAAAGGTCAGAGAGGTCCCGAGGCGACTTTACCGACCTTGTAATTAGTCTGCGATTGTGGAATTTGAAGATGACTGGGATTCCCATCTGCCTCCGTTGGAAGACGGGAGCCGCTACGCTATCGGTAATGCTAAAGCTGTGGGGCTGTGACTAGTTTTACGTGTGACTGATAATTAAAGACAGGCTATTATTAGCCTTTAGCTCACACTGAGGTGCTAAATGCTCGTGTACAACTTGTCATGGCTTTGGGTTTGATGTGAAACGTGGGTATGGAGCTTGGTTTCTGTTTATTTCCCTGTTGGAAAGCAGCATGCCAGAGCTGTTTATTCATCACACCTTCATGTGTGACTGTTTTAGCAAGTGCTAATCTCACCTGATTCTCACCTGACGCTAGTGATGGGCAGATTAAGTAAGGTGTAGATTAAGTACAAAGATTTTATCCTTTAATGTGCAAAAATTAATCAGTGTAGGTCGTGATGGAGATACTTAACCCTAGTGTTGTTTTATTGGATCAAAAAATGTCATAAAAACACGAGAATTCTCACAAGTCCACTCATATGGGAAGCTCTAAATGGTTAAGGTACACATTTGTTAACCCATTTGTCCATTCGTCCGTCCATACATCCATCCATCCATTAACTCCTTCAACTAAGCATTATCTATCAATACATCCACTGTGAAACCATCATCTGTTCATCCATCTATTCATGCGTCCATCCATCTTTCCATTAATCCATTTATCCATGTATCCATTCATGAATGAATGGATAGAAGGATGAACTGATGATTGGAAAGATGGATGCACATATGAATGGATGGATGGTGCATGCATCCATTCTGCCATCCATCAATCCATCCATATAACCATCATCCATCCATTTTTTTAATCTAACCCATATTTGTCCATTCATGTATCCATTCTGCCATTCATCCATCCATCCATCTGACACCCATTCATCCATCCATCTATATAACCATTATCCATCGTCATCTATTCATCCACCCATATGTGCATCATCCATTCGTTCATGCATCCGTACACCCAGCTAACCATTATAAATCCATCCATCTGTGCATCATCCATCTAACCACTGTTCATCCATCCATCAATCCAACTAAAGCCATTATTTATCCATACATGCATCAACCATATAACCTCTATCCATCCATCCTTTCATCTAACCATTATATCCTTCCATCCATTTTCTATAACACTTGTCCTTCAGGGTAACGCGTAACCTGGAGTCTATCCCAGGGAGCATCGGGCTTAAGGCGGGGTACCAAACCATAGCACAATCACATACACCTTCACACACTTTAGACACGCCAATCAGCCTACGATGCGTGTCTTTGGACTGGGGGAGGAAACCCCCGCAGCACGGGGAGAACATGCAGACGCCGCGCACACACACAGAGGTGTGTCCATCCATCCATATATTAATCCATCCATCTAAACATTATCTATCCATCCATGAACCGTTCTGTCATTCATCTATTTGTCCATCAATCCGTCTAGCCATTAACACATCCATCCGTCATGTTCTGTTTCTCAGCCTGTTGACTTGTTGAATAATGAGCCACAGCCTCGCTTTCTCCCTTCACTGGCTTTCCACTGCAGCCGTGTGATAAAGACTGATGTGTCCTCCAGTGTGGCTCAGCTCAGAGAGCAGGAACAGGAGCAGCTGCTCACACACTTCACATCTTTTTCTGTCTCTGTCACTCGATCTCTACATCCCTCTTCATTCTGCTTGTTTGACTTTTTTTTTTCTTGACACTTTCTCCTCCAGGAGCCCCTCATACTCACAATTCACCGTTTCTCTTTCTGTCTCTTATTTTTATTCCATGATCTCCCTCTTTTCCTTTTTTTTGTTTCCTCTCTAGATCTTCCTTACTCCTTCCTGTTCTTTCTCTCTTTTCCCCACACTTGTTCCTTTGACCCCTTTTCTTTTTCCCCTCCCTCCTTTCTGATCTCCTTTTTAATCTCTAATTCCTTTGGGAGCCTCGAACACTTTCCTTTTCCTCCGTCACCTAAGAAAGCCCGGACGTCGGAGCCGCAGGGATGTGTGACAGGTGCAGATAGCCGTTAAGCACCAGGTCGAACAAGTGCACCAGACAAATTGCATTTTCTCCACGAAGCCGCACTGAGTTCCCTCTTCAGCAGAGATGTTAAAAGCCTTAGCGTATGGGGGTGGGGGTAAGTTGTTTGAACATTCGCTCGGCCAAGAAATGGAGGCTAATTACTTGCCGTCTATCTGTCCACCGTTTCAGAAGAGGAGAGTGTGATGTAGGCTCGCTGCAATACAGAAGATATGAAGAAGTTCCAGTATAACGGTGGCTTAATTCTGTGGGCCATATTCAGTCCAAAAGTTACATCAGCGTTGGTGTAATTGAACAAAATGGCTTCAACGCTCATAAAACTTCTAAAATAGCACTTGATCCAGCATATCTTGTTGTTTTGCATTGTGTTGGGGTTTTTTGTTTTTTTACATTGTGCGCTGACAATTATTCGTACAACTTGAAGAAGCCACGAGACACTCGAGATACTCAGGGCCGATCACACTTGTAATTCAGTATTTTGCGTTGTCGATTGAATAAAATAATGCCATTTTGTTGTTAATTCAATGTGCTTTCCTGCAAAGAAACAATGACCAAGTACCAAATTTCATGTAAAAAAAACCCCCCAAAACAACAACATACGCAGTGTTGTGTGGGTTGGCGGAAAATTCCCACATGGAAGTATAATAATACGAATAGGAAACACAATTACAACAGGGTGGGTACAAACATTTGGTGCTTGGCCCCGAATTGTTTCTGAGATGTTTCTATGACTCCCTTGGCGCCTCCTTGTGGCCTACAGTTGAATGACAGCTGACTGAAAAAGACATTCTTGGGCACGCAGTAACTGCAATCGGAACGTGACGAAACGGTCACTACGACGGTACAATCACCAATCACCGGTTACACACAATCAGGACACTGTTGCGGATGGTGAGTGTATTGACATGCAGTTAAGGTAAAACAGATCCAGCGCTAGCGTGATTATCGTGCGAGTTGCGTGATTATAAAAAGCTCTTGGTGTGTGAATTGGCGTTTCGAGAGCCCGAAGCGTTTTGAATAGTGCACGATCTTCAGAAAAGGTGTTATATACACACCCAGTGTGGATTTTCACACTCGCAGAACAGAGGACGCTGACGTGTTAACAGCGCTCTTATGAGTCATACAGAAACTGGTGCTTTTTTGTTTTTCGATGAAGCATGGGTCATGATGAGCGACTGAGTTTGGGGGACAGAAACACAAACACATAACAGCTGGGCGTGATAGAGGAGCCAAGGTTTTCTGTAAGGTAGGTTTATGAGATCATGTCTTCTAGTCATCTATTCCTCCACCCATATCTGCATCATCTATTCGTTCATGCATCCGTACACCCAGCTAACCATGATACATCCATCCATCTGTGCATCATCCATCTAACCACTGTTCATCCATGCATCAATCCAACTAAAACCATTATTTATCCATCCATCCATCCATCCATCCTTTCATCTAACCATTGTATCCTATCCATCCATTTTCTATACCGCTTAGAGGAGCCGAGGATTTCTGTAAGGTAGGTTTGTGAGATTATGTGCTATTTGCCATCATCCTATCATGCCCGCCTATTAATATAGCTAATGCAGGTTGACGATAGTATCCCCCATGGCTTTTTGTAAAGGTGTAGGCTTCAGTTCTGCCTTAGAGAAGGGGGTGTGGCCAGACATGGGCAACATATGTCATGTACACCTTACATCATTACAGCAAGGAAAAGATATCAGCTGTAGATGCTAAACCAAACATCAACTATGTTTTATCCATCTTTGTCCCGGAAACACACTGGGGTCCCCATGAGATCCCTGTCCCAACGTTCATCTCTATGTTATATACCAAAATATTGAACACACACACACACACACACACACAGTGTTGTCATGAGGCACACTTTGGTTTATCGTACCTCTCTTCATAGGCGACGTTCTTGTGAAGTGTATCCCATCCATCTTCTACCGCTTACTCCTTTTTCAGTCGCGGGGAACCTGGAGCCTATCCCAGGGAGCATGGGGCACAAGGCGGGGTACACCCTGGACAGGGTGCCAGTCCATCGCAGGGCACAATCACAATCACACACACACACCCATTCATACACTACGGACACTTTAGACACGCCAATCAGCCTGCCATGCATGTGTTTGGACTGGGGGAGGAAACCGGAGTACCGGAGGAAACCCCCGCTGCACGGGGAGACCATGCAAACTCCGCACACACACACACGGCCCCGGCGGGAATCGACCCCCGGACCCTGGAGGTGTGAGGCGAACGTGCTAACCACTAAGCCACAAGCCGAGTGTATCCTATTCGATTTATTATTATTTTGGACAAATTCAAAGATGCATCACGTGGTTTTTTTTTTTTTCCTCATAGAAGGCAGAATCTCATCCTTTTGTTCACCAGAACGAGTCGTTTGAAAAGCATGGCATATGTGGATAAGGTATGAAAACGGCACGTGACAGTATCGATTCGTAGCTTCGGTGGTGCGCTGTGTTTTTGGCTTCGATTGAACTACATATGAAGATCAGCCATTTGGAGAGCGAGACAGAAACACGGAGGTGTGAAGACACGGATTCTGCGAACCGGGAGGAAGCGTTAGATCCTCGCTTTGATGTGTGTACATGTGATGTGTGGTGGTTGGCTTTTTTCTCACATGTGGTGTGTGTGTGTGTGTGTGCGCGCATGTGGTTAGAGGCTGATTTGAGGGGTGTGTTTCCTAAAAATGGCAAACCACTAAAACACCAAGTCATGCATCAGTCATGGAGAGAGAGAGAGATTCTGAAGCAGAGAGACAGACGAATGTGGACAGACGGTGTAATAATGAGTCACTATGACTCGAGCCAGAGGATCAAGAATCATCTCCAGAAGCATCTCGTTCTGTCCAACTGCAGTGGGACGAGTGTTGTTTTGCAGGATGTTGTTTACCGAGACAGGGAGGGAGATGTTCAAATACAGCTATGCTGGAAAGAGATATGGGTGTGGATGTGTGTTTGCGCATCCACCTGATGCGCTTGTTTCCGAATGGAGGTTATACCAGGGTGTGGGGATAACTGTTGCCATGGATACAGGCAAAAGCTTCGCTTTCGATAGGGTGATGTGCTTTGCCTCAGTATTCCAGCTCGTTGTATTGTAAACAGAAACAATGTCAAGGGTGTTTATATCCATGTTGGATGAACCATATATGAAACATGACCTACATTCTAGACATAATTGGTTATATAATCTATCGTGCATCTTGATATTCAGCAAGCATACAGTACGCTTAATCTCATCAGCACTTCAGAGTACTCTCGGTCTTCCTACGTTGCCCTTTCTGAAAGCATTGATGGCTTCTGTCCAGTTCAGAGAACATCATTTAGAAGGCATCCAGGCATCTCTTTTGTCCTTCTTTTTCTTTTTTTGATACCAAGTGTCTTCTGTCCAGTTTAGAGGGCATTAAAGATCTCCTGTCCCATTCAGAAGGCATTACTGATTTTCTGTCCCATCTGGAAGACATCAAGTTGTTCGGTCTTATTTAGAAGGCATCAAGGGTCTTTAGTCCCAATCAGATGGCATCAGGCGTCTTTAGTCTCATTTGGACGGCATCGAGATCTTTAGTCCCATTCGGTCCCCTGTCTCATTCAGACACGATCGTCGGGCCTCTGTCCCAATTGGAAAACATCGAGGGTATTTGTTCCCATTTGGACAGTATCAAGAGTTCCCTCTGCCATTCAGACGATATTTGGCGCCATGTGGAAGGCATCGGTGTTCTTCGATCCTGTTTGAATAGCATCAAGAATCTTCAGTGTCATTCAGACAGCATCAAAGGTTCTTGGTCTTACTTGGAGGGCATCATGGTTCTTTGATTACATTTGAATGGCATCAAGCTTTCAGTCTGTGGTCTCTCACCATGATACAATAACTGATCCATCGTGCTGTTAAAAAAATAAACATGAAGCTTTTGATTACCTAAGTGATCCAAAGAAGAGCATAGAATAAAAAAGGTCCATGATGGAAATCATACTACCTCATTTGTAATACATGGTGGTGGGTAGTGTCATGGCTAAACATGGCGGCAGCAGCAGGCTAAATTATGATGAGCAGAACCAGCTTAACCTGGTTAGATTTAACCAAGGAAACAGTTTCCAGAGAAACTCTGGAGCTCTTTGTTTTGAATATGCAAAGCATGTGGTCATTTTGGCCTAACGTATGCGGAAAGTTTCCTCTTTGTTCAACACACGTCTTGCCATCACAGCTGTGCATACTGAGCAGGAACATCACACGCTGGTTTTCAAAGAGGCGCACAACTTGTAAAAACAGAATCTACAGAACTGAAAAAGTTCTCTCTAGCAGTTAGTGCTGAGTAACACAGTGTGAGTGCTTGCTGTGAGATTACATTACTTTGGTGATCATGTGCAGAACCTCGAAGTGTTTCATGGGAGTGTGGCCTTTGATAATGGCATGCAGAGATCAAATCTGCATTTCTTATCTGTAGTGTCATTGGATGTGGAAAATTTTGGGTACTTCTTGGAAGAGGATGACTTCACCTGAATGCGCATTGTGTACATCATTCAGGACGCTGATATTGTTTACAGTTGTGGTTCCAATGCCCTACGTTCCTCAGTGCCTGGTGTTTGGTAATCTGATATAGCTAATCAAAAAAATCAACTAAAAAACAAGTAAGCTAAACTCTTTAGGTTGGTAGCTTTCTAGGAATGGAACCGGGCCAGTGTTGTGTTTTAACTGATTAGCTGTGTTCACCCCTTAGCAGGGTGATTGTTTTCGTCCAGCTGCAGCTCATGAGGATAAAAAGCCATGCTCAATTTATTTTGAACGGCTGCAACCCCAATAGTGGCGGTTTGGTACTTTTGTGGATTGAACACGGAACCTTACAGTCACTAGCACATAACCTATCATCTTTAACTTGTGTACACACCTAGTGTTATGATATCGATCAAAGCTAGTCCAAAAGGAAAAGGTCATCTGTACAAATTCTTGTTTTCTCATGCTCGAAGGCATGAAGGGTCTTGGGTCCTACTTGGACAGTATCAAGGGTACACTATCCAATTCAACTGTTGCTCTAATGCTCTGGTCTTGTAGTACCCCTGTCTTGCTTGTTTGGTTGTTTTCCTGGTTCTAATACACTCAGTAAATTAGGGCTTCCTTGAGCCGACGTGTGTGTTAGATCAGGGATACCACGAGAGCCCAAGGAGACTCTAAATTGTTGGGGAGCAACATGGTCCAGGTAAATTTAGCAGATCTCTGATAAGGTGTCAGCCATTTTAAGATAAAGGAATTGGCTAAAATAACGGCTTGTCAAAATGGCCATTCAAATCAGCCGTCGTTGTACCACGTACCTCAAAAATGATAAAAAATACAAAATGTAAAGTGCGTCTGCTCTCCCACGTCAGGGCCTTGTGACACTTCATCCTTCTCAAAAAGCTTGCCGACGTCGAACCTCCGTTTCGCCTTCGAACGGAAAGTTCTTGCCAACAGCTGAGTTACCATGACTCCCATGCATGCTGCTATAACGTACTGTCATCCCCGCCAACGGGTGTCATAATTGATTTTTTTTTCCCTTTCCCTTAACTAAAGCTCCAAATTGCATAACACTGGAGGCGTAGATGACTTGTCAAAGATGAATGTGGCGGTTTCTTCCGAGTGAAATTGCTATTTGTTTGAGAAGCAGATGATTCATGCCAGCCTGCACACAGCAGTTCATGAGGAAGCTGGAGAAAAATCAGAGGGAGATAATGAAAGAGATTGAGCGAGAGATACCCAGCTGATGTCAAAGGTTAAACCGTCAGTGGTCAGGTCGAGTCCATCAGAGGTGAGCTGTATCGACTGTGGATCTTTCATCTGCTGCAATGAGAGAGAGTCGCAGCAACCCTTTTTTTTGCTTTCTACATCTACAAGCTAGCATTAGCAGCAGGGTTAATGATCGTGCCATTTGTTCAGGATGAACGTAGACGGCAAGATATGCTGATGTCAAACAATTCCTAGTGTCATATTCATAGGCAGCCAATAAGACCAGGTTAATGTGCTCTCACTTTTTTCCTGGTGAGGAAACAGGGTAGCAACATATTACAGTAGTTCAATCGAGAGCGTATCAAATGGTTCACCTGGGTTAGCATAGTTCTTATTTTGGTTTCTCGGATGGTAATAAACAGATTTAGAGATGTTCACTACATTCAAATGATCAAACGATAAACCAGTGTCTAGGGTTACACCAAGACCAGCGATCAAGCTCTAGGATGAAACCAGCGACCTTATTGTAGGTGAACAGTACGAACACGGACTTCCGTTTGCGCAACCGTGCTGCTGAATTTACTCAAACAAATATGATTGTGCGTCATCAAGAGGCTGGAAATAAAACTAGAACAAAACCTTGTGGGACACTGTATTATCATTTTTTTAGGCTCTGAAGAAAAACAATTTGTATGCTAAACTGGTAACACTTTATGAAGTAAGATCTAAATCAGGCGAGCACCCAGCTCGTTTTCAAGCATGCGTGTTTTCAAGCATGTCTATTCGAATACCATGAACAATATGCTCAACTGCTGAGCTCAGTTCCAAGAGAACCAAGACGGAAGCGTATCCACAAGCCGAGGCAAGCCGTCGGTCATTTACTACTTTAACCAGCGGTGATTCTGTACTATGATGCTTCCTGAAGCCAAATGAAATGCATTATTCTTGGTTTTCAAGAATGACATTGTGTTTGTAAGATTGTGTGCAATATGCCATCATTGACTACGTTTACATGGACAGCAGTAATCTAAAGATTGACCTTAATCTAAGTAAGGTAATAATGTGATGAAGGTGTTTACATGAGTCGTGTTTAGAATACTCCTGTCATG
>JAOUWY010000001.1:2770750-2785889 GCA_025728095.1 Prietella phreatophila | reverse complement strand
CTCACTACTTTACATTGTAGCACAGTGTCATTTCTTCAGTGTTGTCACATGAAAAGATATCATCAAATATTTACACACGTGAGGGGTACTTTATTTACTTTTTTGAGTTACTGTATGTGTGTGTATATATAATAAATCCCCTAATATTGAACATCTGATACTTTGGTTCAGAAATGTATTTATTAGCTGTGGAGACTCTCCACGCCCCACTGTGTCTCTCTTTCTGTAGCACGCTAGCAGAATTTATGGAGAACTGTTCCTACGACAATAAAAGGCAGAACGGCACAAGTTGTCTGCTATAATAAAATTGCTTTCAGACTCGAAAAAAAACCCGGCCTTATTTATTTATTTATTTGCTCTTGACGCCATCTCTGCTTTTATGCCACACACATGGATTCGAGATGGAACACCGCGATACGCGCCGCTGTGCGATTCAGACCCGTCGGGTATAAAAACGCCTAATCAAATACCAAACAGCTGTAAAAACAGGAGATCTGGCAGAGGAGGTACGCTCGAGGGTTACTCGAGTACGTGCGCTTTTCTGAGCGTGTGAGGAATTTCATGGGTGAATAAGAAAAAAAATATATATATATATATATGTGTGTGTGTGTGTGTGTGTCCGGTGTACGGTATAGCGACTATGGAATGATCATTTATCCATTGCTATAATCTGTCCGTATGCTCCGACCACTCAGGTACCTCCAGGTGGAGTGGGAGGTGCGAAGAGGAACTTCTCGGGGGTTTAATAACAACAGCATTAAAGGGAGCGTCTGCAAAGTGCCACTGCAGGACAACAGCAGCGACTGTGGCCTTTACCTGCTGCAGTATGTTGAGAGTTTTCTGCAGGTACGCACGCGCACACACACACACACACACACACACACACACACACACACACACACACGTATACCGATTAGCCTGGACAGCTCTTAATCATAATGGCGATTAAAGAACGTCCTGATGTCTGGGAAACGGATCAGACACCACACGCTGTCCTGACGCGTTTGTCCGCGCGCATCATCCGAGACCCATTTAACCGTCCTCGTCGCGTTTTTAAACGATGTCTGTCCTTTTTCAGAATCCAATCGTACACTTTGATCTCCCGCTCCGGCTGGAACACTGGTTTCCACGGCAGCAGGTCCGACGGAAGAGGGCGGAGCTCCGCGAGCTGGTGCTCCAGCTGTACCAGGAGCGAGGGGGCGGAACCGTGCGGAGCAGCAGCTAACGTGATCGGGACGAACGGTCGGACCGTTCGGAGCGGGACGATCGTCTGTACCTCGGTTTCTCCGAACACACGTGCGCAAGACGTGATTTATACGACCGCATTCCTTTTAATTCCACTACGCACTGAAATCACCTTAGTAAAGATGTTCGTGTGTGTGTGTGTGTGTGTGTGTGTGTGTGTGTGTGTGTGTGTGTAAACGCTAAATTGTGCAAAGAGAACGAAAAGGTGTAAGAGTGTGGAAACACCGTTTAACCAAGATGCGAAGTATATTTGTATTTCCTGTTAATTTATTACATTTGTATAGTTTGTGTTTTAATATATGAAAGTAAAAATAAAGAAATGTAATGCTTCTAAAAACGTGTGCGACTTTATTTATTTAGTTAGTTAGTTAGTCGTTATAATCGCTGTTGTGTGTGTGTGTGTGTGTGTGTGTGTTAACAGTGTTGCGAATGTTTGGCCACACACTTCCAAACCGTTCCAGGCGTCATAAAGCTAATGCAATGTTCAAAATATTTTGGGCTGCTTTTCTGATTACTTGCGCAGCTGCAAACAATAACAGCCGGTCTTCGGTCCATGTTAAGATCTTTCTGTTTCTTGTCCGTGACAGAAGCGAGTGTGTATGGGGTGGTTGTTTAAATGAATCCCTGGAGGCTTGTGCAACACGAGTGTGAGTGTGTGTGAGAGCTCTTCCTGCTTACAATGAAACCCCCACACGAGCTCCACTAGAGGCAAGCCCACTCTCCGCACAATGCTTTTCATCATGCGTGTGTCGGAGTAACGTGTGTAAGCCACATGCAAGCTCGAAGGATTAATGAGCAGCTTCAAGTTATTAAGCTTTTTTTTTTTTGTCGTTGTTTAATTGGATGCTAATTGCAACATTGTGGCTACATCGAACCTGGGAAATGGAGCCGGGTAACGTCCGTGATGAACGACGCCTTTGTGCTAATTACAGCTAATCAAAAGAAGCTACTGGGTTCCCTCAAGAGTCACGACTGTAAAGCTTTTTATAAGAAACAGCTTTAATTCTAAGTCAAGGGTTACAAGCATTCATTCAGGTCCAGTAAGAACGTCATCCTGGTCACAGTGGATGCGAAGGCGTGCTTACATTGAAATATATAACCATTTGTAAAAAATAATAATAATGAACAGATCCATGAATCAGCACTTTCCAGCTAATGCAACACCTCATCCTAGACGTGTTTGCGCATGTACACTCACTCCATCTCCTGTAGTAGAGGGATTGAGTTGGGATTGGAGCGTCTCCTCTATAATTAGACGTGACGTCGCTGTAGTCTGCGCTCAGAGCTGCTCTCCTGAGCACAGGTCACAGAGGTCATGGCGTTCTGCCGCCGTGGATTCGCTAATCAGGGCTAGTCTGTGAGATTAGGGCCAAATTAGGTCCTCCGCCACAGATGGGATCCAACCCTCCCTCGTGTCTCCGCCCTAATCCAGAATTACCGCAAGAAGGTTTTGATGATGGTTCTCAAAGTTTCCCGGTACTAAGGATATGGACCGGTTCCCGCCAATAAAGTCTCAGAAGATAAATACTCAGTTAATCCTCATGAAAAATGATCATTTTTCCCCTCTCTTGAGAGAAGATGGCAGTACAACCTGCACTATCACCATATTGAATAGTTTGTGAAAGTTCTATGTATAACCCGACAACATAGGGGTTTCCTTTGAGGTTCCAAACAGAACCCCTTCCAGAACAGTTATCTATTTAAAAAAATTTAAAAAATTTCCCACTATGCTCATAGAAAGGGTTCTTCATTATTCCTTTGATAGGAACGCTTAAAGGATCTATCCAGAATCAGCCAACACATTTGTTTTCCCTTTCAAAGAAGGACCCAAGTAGAACAAAGATATAATTTTGGCCACCAACAAGAACCACCAAGGAACATAGTCCTAGTGCAAGTTCTGTAAAGCCCCTGTTCTTTAGGGTTTTTTTTTTTATCATTTGATAGGAACTTTTAATAGCTCTATATTGAACCCTCCATCAGATGTTTTGATCCTTTCAGAAAAGCTCCCAAGTGGAGAGCCAAAATTGTTAGAGATCCTAAAAACTCAATTTCCCCACTACACTCTTACAATGAACGGTTCTTCAGATTGTTCTGGTGGGAACTCTTAAAGGCTCTATGTTCGAAGGTTTTTTTGTTTTGTTTTTCACTTTCAGTGAAGGTTAACCATCCAAAGAACTGCAGAGAAACCCAGTCTTAGTTTTAGAGATAGAACCCATGAGGGAATAGATGCTTTTTCAAAAAGGTCATCAATAGAAGCTAGAATCCATCTGGAGAACAGTCGACGAACTCAGACTTGGTGTAAGCTAGGTTCTTGTATCACCCTAAAATGTTCTCTTTTTTTGGTAGGAAGTCTTCGATTCGACACAAAATCCCTCATCAGATGTTTCTACCATTCTTAAAGAGCTAGAATCGTTAGCCATTCACAGAACCACAGAGGAATCCAGTCTTAATCAAGGTTTTATGTAGCATCCTAAACCATTCTTGGATTTGCTCCTTTCATGGCAACTCTTAAAGCCTTTATGCAGAACTCTCCATCAGATGCTTTTATCCTTTCAAAAACGGGTTTCGCATAGAACACTTTCAGATAGCTGGAATCTCCAACCTTCCGAACAACTGCCGAGGAACCCATTTTCAATGCAGGTTCCGTGTAGCACTTGCTGCTAACAAACGGTTCCAAGTAGACCCTTTTCAGAAAGCTAGAACTGTTAACCACTCTAAGAACCACATAGGAACCCAAAGTTAGTGCTAAAGGATTTTGTTTTTTCCCTCTGGTTTGAACAAAAACGACAACCAGAACACGTGCCATCTGAATACTCTTCCCTTATTAATATTTACCACGTTGGGTCTGAGTGGTTCAGTGGCCTGGATTTCCTGCAGCATCTGTGACTCCTGCACCTGCTTTACTCAGAGGACTTAACAAATAGGATTAACACTGAAAAACCTCTGTAAAGACCCGTCTGCCGAGCACAGTCGGTGCATCAGCGGGACCTATACGCATGTGGTTTCGTGAACTGTGATGCTTTTTTTCAGCCATTATGCAGATTCTCACGTGCTTAAGATTGTAGTGAATTCATATTGGTTGAGAAAAGGTTTTGTACAAGACGTTGGAATTAGGTTTAGACGATACAATGGCGGATATGCAGTGGAAATATATTTGCTGGATGCTGATGCTCTTGCTTTCGACAGGACACCTCTACGCTGACGCAGGTGTGTATTCCATCATTGTAAATAAATAAGTAAATAAATAATTCAGAAAAGTATGGAAGCCCTGAACTGCACCACAGGAGTTGAAGTGCTGCTTGACTAAATAACTTTCAATGCAGTATCGCTTTATGTCAAATAATAACGCCATATTTTCACTTAAAAACTCTTTGTTTGGACTTAATACATCATTATTTTCACATCATGTCTAATATTTCAACTTTTTGTACTATTTCAAGTAACTGCAAAGCTTATTTCGACGTCTATGTAAGAACTCGTTGTTTCGACGTCTATGTAAGAACTCGTTGTTTCGACTTAGGATCGCAGTAATTTTGCTTTCGTGTCTCATTATGATGACGTAGGATCCCATTATTTCAACATATTGTGCTGCTAACTTCTTTCTGAATGCAAAGAAAATAAAAATTTAAATCCAATTCACTGAAGGGGAAAGGACGTGGGATGTGAAAGACATTTGTTTCTGTTAGTGCTTACTTTTGTGCCTTCAAACTTCAATCTAGGCAAAAATACAATGTGAATTTACAAATCTCGGTTTCGTGAACCGATAGAAAACAAGAAGGTGGGGCTGTGGCCTCTGGTTGATAACAGAGCAAGGTCGAATATGGGTAGAATATGCTGTTTGTCATTTCTGCCATGAGCATTGAACTGTCGACATACGCCAGGGATTTTGTGTTGGACATACTCGGCCTTTGTTCTCTGGCTGTTCGGATTTTCTTATTAGCAATGTTGGCACTTGTGAAACTGTAGCAGATGTTTACTTCTAGCACACCTTGTTAACACACCTAACACCTCATTTTGACACAATTAACACCATCCTCTGTGTTCTCAACTCTACTTTCAATTAACAATATATCTTTTTGGCTCTTTCTTGGACTAGTTTGGCAAATTCAGGCTTTTAGATCCTACATGTCTAAATATTAAACGTCATTATTTTCCGATCGCCCATCTTTAGACAGACCTGGCAGGGTTCTTGGTGATGGCCCTGAGCTGGAAGGCTGGCACTTGGGCAATGTTGGAGATTCTAGCACGCCAGAAAGTCAGACGAAGGACAGCTTGGTCTTGGCTTCCGGATCCGGAGAGGCGACAGGCGCCCTGTCCAGAATGAAACGAGGTGTCCTCTTTCCGAGCAGAGTCAAACTGTGCTCTCAGGAGACGGTGAAGCAAGCCCTACAGGACTACTTTCACCTGAGAGGTGAGATATGGCGTTTCATTACGAATCTAAAACTTTGGAAAGCATTTATAGGACAGTGCCGATTCTGAGATGTTTACTGGACATTTATGGAAGGAGTCTCCAGTGTGAGTGCTTTGTAGCAGTCAGCAGTCTTTGTTTTCCAACGTCTTCAGGACAGAGGAGTCCTGAATGTTGTGGAACATCCATGAAACATGGACAGACGTGTAATCTGTGGTGGTTTCTTGTTCATTTACAACAGTAAAGTTTAAATATCAGGTCTGAAATATTTCCTTCTCTTGATTTTAGGTTGGTGAATATGGGTGACCACTTTTCTTAATTACTAGTGAATCTGTGTGTGCAATGTGTGCTTGCATGATGTCTTTAGATATAAACCAGTGATGTTTTGTCAGGCTAGCTTGTGCATGTGCAGAAGAGTAACTAAACGAGAAGCACCTCCATCGTGCAGTCTTTCTTTTTCTCTTTCGCTGCCACTACCACCATGACCTAGCATACGATAATCAGTGCTTTGAGTCTGCCAGGAAAATGTGTGTTTTCTGTACCAGAATCAATCCAGTTCAGTGGAGAAACGTTTGAAGAACATTCCCGAAAACGTTATCCAGGATGAAATTTCCTGTGCTAGGTCCTGTTTATTTTTCTAAGGCGGAGAACATCTGAAAACATGCCGGTGTCATGCATTCTTACACACTTCTCTTTTACTTTTGATTTCTTATATAACGAGCGGTTTTCCTAACTGGTTAGCGAAAGGTCACGGAATGACTGTCGTGTGTGTTGGGAGATCGGATCAATGGAAATGTTCTCCGTTACGTTGGGCTTTGTTTTCATTCTTAGTCTTTTTCCTCCCTGAAATAGCAATTAATCATATGAGTTGGTGTGAATAATGACTCAGCTCTGTCCATCACAGGATGTGTTTGCATATAAGCAAGCTAACCCGTGTGTTTTGATGTCGAAATTTCCAATGACATGTCATCGGATACGGTGAAATCACTGAGAAATTGATGTATAAATCCAAACCATGACTTACATTTTCCACTCGACTTTCAGTTTCTGTACAATCCTTCAAACAAGACTTCTATCTGTACGTTATTCAGTGTGTCAAGAGACTGTCTGGGAGGCGTTTAAGATCTTCTGGGACAGGCTTCCCAAAAGAGACGAGTACCAGCTGTGGATTAACAGGTGCCAGAATGGCAGCATTAGCGTCTTCGATATTGGCAGGAGCTTCAGTCAGTCGCCTGAGCATCTTGCCATCATCACCACTGTAAGCAATTCCCGCATCTTCACCCTGTACTTCATGAATAAATGCTACGATTAGCCTCAATCCTTATTGATGTAATTTTTCCCCATCCTGACTCTATTTGTCTTTTGTTGTCATTATAGAGGGTGCAGATGGCTGCAGTAACAGGGTGAGTTATCAGCTTTTCAAAGCCACAGATACCTTTTTTTTTTCTTTCCACATTAGTAAAGTGGTGAGCCACCACAAACTGCCACAGGAGCTTCAGTGCACATTGTACTGGAGCGATGAGCACTGTTCTTCCAAATGATGTTCCCTCAGTTGATGTTTTGACGATGATTATCATGGAGAACGCTGTCTAGCGCATCACTTAGACGTTCAACTGGGTTGAAATTTGGTGTGTGTGAAGGACATAGCCTATAATGTATATCATACCATTCGGCGAGCCATCTTGCCATGCAGATGGGGGGTGGGGCGTAGTCATGCTGGTAGAGACCATGGCCATCAGGATGGAAAGGTTTCAGGCTGATTTCATTATAGTAATCTCTAATGGGACAAGTGGATCCAAACCATGCATGCAAAACTAAATACATACTCCCAAATAACATACAAATAAATAAAATCCAGAGAGATTTTTTCTGACTATGTTAGTGTGCAAGAAACATCACTCTAACTGATTTCCATTAGGTTTCATGTGCCATTAGTTTGTGTGAACTGTTCTTGTAAAGCTTCATACTTTGTGGTTAACTTAATGGTGGTTAACATGAATGTCTGAAGTCTCAAAATTTTACATAGATAATTTTATATATAACCTTCCCTGGGTTCTGCATAACTAGAAGAAACTTTTGGCTTCATTTTGGGGTTTTTTTTTTGGAAAGTACAGAGAACAAAAGAATAAATCGTATGTTGATTTCAGAATAGTATCTATTATCTTCTCATTTTCCTTGGTTAAGCATTGTGTTTTGATCTTTTTTCTTCATTCATTCACAGCCAGCCGACTACAGCTGAAACTACAAAAGCAGATATCGTCTCCGCTACTGATGGAGGTCTGTTTACTTACCCATCACCAGAGATCATTTTGCTCTAACTGATAGGAAGTAGCTTACATGTGATTTGTAGAAATCCATAGTGTACCACTTTATACTAGTCTTAAAGGGATTCTCCCCTGAAATATGATCATGGGTTCAAAATGAATCCGAAATGCTTGAATGATCTTATGAATCGAGTAAGAAGTGAGCCTTCGTTCATTTCAGTCATGCTAAAAAATTTTGGGACAACTGATTTCTAGTCATCCTGGTCTTCATCCTGTTGATGAGATTCATTAAAGCAGTTACAGGCACAAAGCATCGCAGCGGTGTAGGACATACGCTGCACTCAGAATAGCCATTAATCCCTCTTATTTACTCAGAGGCATCTGACAAAAGTAGCAGTGTTAGCATGCTGTGGCTGATCCTTTAAGCTGCTTTAACTGAACATAAAAACGAGATATGAATTGAGTGACAAATTAAAGGCATAACGACTAAAATGTTCCACAGTTCAATTGATACAAGGTAAGTGCCTGACATCCAAAAGTACAGTGTCTCATTCAATGTAATGGTTGACATTATACACATAAGCCATTGTTTTTTTTTTTGTACTTGTACAAGATCAGTGTTCACGTGTGTATCTAATGCGTATCTTTTAAAACGTCCATAATCTCTTATTGTTTCTTCTTTACAGTTTCCAGTGTAGCTTCTCTACTAGCAGAGGTTAATCCAACAGAATTAGCAGATGCAACAGCACAGACTACACTTGAAGAGCCTATCAGTCAGAGAGAAGTGATTATAACCACAGAACAGTCTACAGATACTCCAATAAAAGTGATAGCAGCTACACAACAATCTATGGATATTGCAACAAAGGCGATAGCAGTTGCAGGACAGTCTACGAATACTCTGACAGAAACAATAGTAACCACAGAACCAAATATAGCTATTGTGACCCCCCCCCCGAGAGTCTTTGAATACTCCAACAGAAGCAACAGTATCCACAGGACAGTCTACGGATATTGCAACAATAGGGAGAGCAACTGCAATGCAGTCTATAGATCATTCAAAAGAAGCAATAGTAACAACACAAGAGTCTATGGATATTGCAGCAAAAGTGATAGCAACTGCAAACCAGTCTACAAATACTCCAACAGAAACCATAGTAACCATAGAACAGTCTACAGATGCTCCAATAAAAGCGAAAGTAACCACACAACATTCTATAGTTACTCTAAATGTAGCTATGGTAACGACAGGAGAGTCTTCGAATACTCCACAGAAGCAATAGTATCAACAGAACAGTCTATGAATACTCCAACAGAAGAAATATTAACCACAGGACAGTCTATGGATATTCCTAAAGAAGCCGCAGTAACCATACAACCGTCTACGGTTACTCCAAACGTAGCTCAGGTAACCATAGGGGAGTCTACAAATACTCAAACAATAACATTACAAAACAGTCTATGGATACTCAAACAGAAGCGATAGAACACGCTAGAGATACTCCAAAAGAAACAATAGTAACCACACAACAGTCTGTGGTTACTTCAAACATAGCTATGGTAACCATAGGGGAGTCTAGGAGTACGCCAAAAGAAGAGATAGTAAGCACAGAACAGTCTAGGGATATTGCAACAGAAGCAATAGCAACTGCAGAACAGTCTACGGTTACTCCAACAGAACCTATAACAACCACAGAAAAGTTTTTAGATACTACGGCACAAGCGATAGTAACCACAAAACAGTCTGTGGTTACTCCAAATGTAACTATGGTAACCACAGTGGGGTCCAGGTATACTTCAACACAAGTGATAGTAAAGACAGATTGGTCTACCGATATTGTGACAGAAGTGTTAGAAACTGCAGAACAGTCTACAAATAGTCCAACAGAAACAGAAGCACTGTCTATGGACACGCCAACAGAGGAAATATTAACCAATGAACAGTCTACAGATATTCCAAGAGAAGCAATAGAACGGTCTACGGATACTCCAAGAGAAGCAATAGTAACCATACAATCATCTACAGTTACTCCAAATAACGCTATAGTCTCAACAGCACTGACTACAGCAGATTTAATCCCAGTTTCCAGTATGGCCATTGAGCTGGAGGTCACTGTAGAGGTCAGTGTTAAACCTGCTTTCAATTTAACCACCGGGGATTCACAGGGGGTAAATCCTGATTCCTTGACAGAAGTCTCCGTTGAGGCAACTGAGCAGATAAGCCCAGGGACTAAACTGGAGGTGAACCATAATGCACCTGAAATGCCTTTGAGTACGACTGAAGTTGCCTTTGAAAGCGATGAGGATGCCATTACTGTTAAAAGTTCTGTGAATTTTGGTTTAGCGGAAATGAAGGTAGATGCAGAAGAGGAATTACCTGAAGAACCAGTGCAGGTAGTTGATAATGGTCGTGGTGGAGCATCACTATGGTCTTCACCCAGCCCTACTCTAGCCACCACACTTGAACATAGTGAAGATGAGCAACCAGAAATTGAGACAATTGAAAGCACACTACCAGATGAGTTTCTAGACACATCTCTAGATGAACCACACTTTCTGGTACTGAAGACACATATGAAGGTGATGAAGTCACATCTAGATCTGTTATTGTGGAAGAGATATCTGGGACTGCTGAGGAGCCATCTGAAATGACCAGTGATAAGGATTCATCAGACAGGACAGAAGATGATAAACACGTAACTGTTGTGTTGGTTAGTAATAATGTTGAAGAAATTAGATTGAAGATGGATGGTGAGGTCAATGAATGCAGTGTTTCTGAAGAGATGGAAACCCTGGCAGGGGCTGAAGTTTTACTTGAAGTCCCTACAGATGGGTTGTCCTTAGAAGAGAAAACACCTATAGATGAAGATGTCCATGCCTCTGCCAGTGCAGAAGATTCATTTGACTATACAGTAAAGTATAATCCTGGAAATTTACCTAAAGAGGCTGCAATTGATGAGACGCCTGTGGATATAACAGAAGATGCGACTGAAGCTGTGCGTTCTGTTGAGAATACAGGTGAAGCACAATCAGAAACAACTGTAGAGACTGCAGTTCATGAGATGCCACCCAGTGTTATGGCTGATATTAAAGCTGTTGAAAATGACAAAGCTGACTCAGCCAGTGAAGTGGAGCCACCTAAGGTTATACCAGACACTATTGGTCAAGATGTCACAATTGCTTACACACTTGACCCTAGTGTCATCATTCTGGATGCTGAAGATTTCACACCCAAGGTTACACCTACTACTGAAGATTACACATCTAGGACCCATAGCATTGAAATTGGCATCAAAGAAGAACCTCCCGAAGAGAATTTACTTCAATCTGCAGTTGAAGGGAAGACGCCAGACGTTCTTGAAGACAATACCTTAACTCGACCTGAAATGGCAGTGTTGGAAGGTATAGATACTGACATGTCCAAAGATACAGAGGTTCTTGAAGACACAACATTGGACGTCCTTGAAACTGTACCACGTGCTGTGGTTCCTGATGTTACAACTTCAGAGTTATCTAAAACTGTAGACAGTTCAACAGGGACACTAAAAGAGGATGGCACGCCTGCACCATCAGTTGAAGTTGAGAAATCTACAGAAGGCCTAAGTGAACTGACAACCAACGAAATGCGACGAAACACCATCTCACCCATGGAACAAGCATCCGCACAGGTCTCCAATGACATCATAGAGGATGGGAACGTGGTGCGTAGCCATTGTCTCAGAAATGATCTATAGAATTTATTCCTGAAATCATAACCAATTGCTCTACTGTATATTGTCCAGATTGGCAAAGAAGTTGACAGTGTTTTGCCACGTCCTGTGCGACCGATAATGGATCAAGTGGTGGAGCTGAGTATTAAACTCAGAGGAGAGACTTACAATGATGGTCTCAGAGATCCATCAAGCTTTTACTACCAGCATCTGTCTGAACAGTTCATTGAAAAGGTGCGTCACAGGCTTCCTGTAGGGTAATTTACATCAACATATGGAAATGTTGAATTGAAGCATGATTTCTCTGCAGACCAAATAGAATTTTCAGATACAGAGTCTGTGAACTGTGTTGCACTCGGTGTTCTGTTTTCTAGTTTTAAAGGCCATAAGCTTGATCTATAGCCAAAACAACAGAACCATGATATTCTGGAGATACCAAGCTGAACTTCTGACCACAAACACATTCTCTGTTGCATGCTTGTTCTTCTTCATCATCATTTCTCAAACTAGAGAAATCTCCATTTCTCTGTTTTCTTCTATGCTGACTTCTAGAACTTCCCACAGACGTAAACTAGTATATAAAGTACGAACGCCATGTATAAACAGAATTGGAAATGTTATAGGAAATCTGCAGAATAATTTACATCCATGTGTTTGGTGAAGTGATGTCTTGGGTCGTTTGTCCGGTCATGCTAGGAAAGACCAGGTTCATTCCCAGATACATTTTCATTTATACGGATTTAATCATAGAGTGAGTTCCTGTCTTCTGGAAGATCCCTAATATCCCATTTCACATAACCCCTCTTTTTATTTCTTTCTTTCTAAAGATTGAAGATGCCTATAAAAAACCTCCAGGCTTCCAGAGGGCTTTTATCCGTGAATTCAGGTAAGGCTTGGATAATATAAAGCAATGCTCTGTCTCTGGATGGCTCCAAAAATGACTGGAAGGATATCATTTGAGATGATGATAAGAACTTTGTTCCCTTCTTTTCTTCTTGACAATGAAACCAGGCCACAAAAAGACATCCAAGGGTGAGTATTTCCTATTTTCCATTTGAACTCGTACTCTGACCTAAACAGCTATATATCTCTATTGTTTAATATGGGCATTTATGACTCACAGTTCACATGTGATGAACACAAAACAGATTTTCTGATGCTAATCGTGAGACTGCTGAGTCATCACTTTATAATACCTGTACAAAATTACCCAAGAGGCTGATAAATCTATAACCTGGCAGCAATTTGTTTCCCTCTGCTGCCATACCGCACAAGCAGCTGCAGGAACCGAAGAACTCTTGACTCCTCCCAATCAGCTAATGGGAATTTCATGTGCACGTGTTTGGCGCTCCAGGACATTGGAACATGCGTCAGTTTTTTTTTTTTACCTTCTATATTGTTTTACGGTCTCCATCTCTGATCTCTAGTCTCACGGTGCCTATGGGTTAGATTTTTGCTTTTACAGGCTAGCTTTTGTTTTTGTAGCAAAGCCCAACCTGGCATTTCAGATGTCTCACGAATGGATTGTGTTTCTTATTTCTCTCCCATTATTTCTTCCTAAATAGGAAAAATCAGTTCGACCACCAACACTGCATTTATGAGCAGCTCAATGTAATTCATTGTCACCAATTGTTGGATTTTCCAGTTGTAAAAAAAATATATAAAAATAAAAAAATGCATGTTGTGAGCTCCTTGAGACCATTAAAGCACCTATATACTGCACGTTTGCACAGGACGGTGTTGAAATGTATTAGCATTTTGGCGTTGCCTCTTTGCCTGCAGGGAAAATTATATTATAAGATTATAGATGTCAGGGGGAGAGAAATTGTATCTAGCCATTAACCCACCAGGGTTCCTCACAATTGTTGAGGCAAAAATGAAAGAAAAATTTATGATAAAATGTAAAGAAAGATATATGCCAATAATGATTTTCATTTATTGTTGGGATTGGATTAACTGGCTGTGATAGCTCAATGCCAGATGTGCCAGAGGCTGGAATTATGATTGTTTGTTGTTGTTTTTTGTGGAAATTAACATGTACTACTTGGTATTTGTGGAGACTTTTAAACAAAGCGATGAACAATTTTTGCACATAAAGCTATCATAAACTCAGGTTCTAACAATTATTTCATGTTTACAGTAATAAAACTGACCCAGTACCCTAGCTACGATTTGTTCAATAATGCGATTATACGTTAATTTAACATAATAGTATTTGGACATACTTGCGCAATCTCTCTTTTCTCAGAATCGTACAAGGTTCAAGGCAGAATACTTAAACCCAACCTCAGGTAGCGCAATTGCGGTCAAATACACAATCGTTGCTTAAGTAGGTAGGTGGAGGAAACAACAGCAAATACTACAAACAGAACCGACCTTGTACGTTCGATTTGGTACGTTCTAAAAATTCGAATGTTAAAGTTAAACAACATTATAGAAATGTTAGCGTTAATAATTGAACAACTGAACATGTTGCTGCAACATTGAAGGAACTTTTTTTTAAACCCTGATTAAAAAAAAAAAAAAAGTTTTTAGAACTTGACAGACTCTTGGAAAACATTTTGAAAATCTTCTGCTAGCCTAAAATTGTTAGCTGGAACTACAGGATTTTTGCTTTTTGTTCTGCAGAGGTCTTGCAGTCGTGGTACATTACGCCATTGTCCTGGAAGTTGACATAGCAGGCATTAACAACGAGACCGTGACCAACATCACCCTCCATTCCAACCAGGTGGAGAAATCCTACACAGATCTGGAGGAACTGCCCACCATGGTCTACACTGTCACAGACTTACGCCATTACATCACGCAAGCGCTGCACAAAAATAGCCTTGGGAACAATGGAAATATCAGTCTGGATGTAGACCCTGACTCTCTGCAGCTGGAAAATGGTATGAAGTGCTCGAACAAGTGTTCCAGTACACATGTCCATGGCTGTGAGCCAAGGAATTGTGGGTCTGATGATAACTGATGAGCTTTAAACCGAGCCATTCTCGACTCCTAATCATTCATATGATCATTTCAATGCACTAGAGATGTAACCTAACGCGAAGCCGTTATTCAGATTGAACAGATCGTGTGTTCTAAACAGAATAGGAGGTACATTATTAAGAAAAATGTTGATCTTTCTTGGGTGGATTAGTCATGCCATAATTGTTTAACTGTATCGGTTTAACAAGTCGAAACTCAAACAATACGTTATTCTTTTCCACCATTTGTTGCATCTGCAGAGTTTCTTATCTCCAGCTGGAGAATCTCACAATTCCCAGTCTCAAAATGATGCCATGGTCATTATAAATTACACCCTGCTTTCCCAGTACATAATCCGATCTTATTTGTCTCTGTTTTTACTTTCTCAGTGGAGACATTGCCGCTTTCCAAACCGACCAGCAGACCGCTCGACTCCAATAACATGATGGTGAGTTCAGGGTCATTGGTAAGACCACCTAGATATATATTAGAAACCATGCTTCTCTCTCTCTCTCTCTCTCTCTCTCTCTCTCTCTCTCTCTCTC
>JAOUWY010000001.1:2734235-2750138 GCA_025728095.1 Prietella phreatophila | reverse complement strand
GGGTGTGACATGGGTTCTCTTGGGCTGGTTGAAGACGAGGCACGCTGCAGCATTCTGAATCATCTGAAGGGGTTTGACGGAGCTGGCTGGGAGGCCTGAAAGAAGTGAGTTTCAGTAGTCCAGTTTAGAGATAACAAGAGTCTGAACTAGTATCTGTGTAGCCTGCTTGGTGAGGTAGGGTCGGATTTTCTTGATGTTGTACAGGATGAACCTACAGGACCTTGCAGTTGCTGAGATGTGGACTGTAAAGGTCAAGCCGTCATCAAGAATCACCCCAAGGTTACTGGCCGTCCTGGTTGGCATGAGTGTAAGTGAGCTGAGCTGTACAGTGAGGTTGTGGTTGATTGAGGGACAGGCTGGGATGACGAGAAGCTCAGATTATGCCAGGTTAAGGTTAACATGGTGTTCCCTCATCCAGACCGAGATGTCTGACAGGCAAGCAGAGATGCGTGCAGAGACGGATGGATCATCAGGCTGGAAGAACAAATAGAGCTGGGTGTCATCAACATAGCAATGATATGAAAAGCCATGAAACTCAATCACCTGCCCGAGAGATGTAGTATAGATAGAAACACCCTTGAACAGTCTGCATTCAATAAACTAGACACAGTGTATCCACCAGACTTATCACTTGATTCTGATCGTGACACTAACAATTGTATGACACCTGCAACAGAACCCTTGAAAAGAACCCTCATGTTACTCCACAGATACAGAGGCGCTACCCTGAAAGGAACTGGGCGCCACCCAAAAGACTGGATCTGTAACGCACTGGTTTTATAGTTATAACCGTAGTTATAAGTTTGTATAAACTGTTATAGTCATAGAATGTTTTGCAGAGAGTAAATTGTTTTATTTTCTATTCATATGCATTGTATATATCTAAAATGGGAGGAGTGTAGTGTATAAAGTGGATCTATTTCTTAAAGTGGAATCACTCCCCTTAGCATTGATTTCTGATTGGTAATTAGCCATGCGCATTGATATGTTGTTTGCTCTTTCTCCGGTTAATACACGAGTTAACTTTACCTCAGATTGTCTCCTTTGTTTTTCTCAAGCTGCAGTCTAACACAAAGGCACAACAATTTCAATAGATTCCTCATAAATCTTTGGCCTTCCAAGCAGAACTATTCTTACACACTTTCACAAACTAATCCTAAAATCCTGTTGGACTACTAGAGGACCTATCGCTTTTATATCTCCGTGTGCGGATCTCCCCGTTTGCCGGTGGCATTTTGCTCTGCTGAGCTCTCGAGAGGGCCATCATCAGTGTCTGACATTTGAAATCTAAACCTCGATCCCTCTTGCACTTTGCTCGTGACTCTGGCCCAGCTTGTACATGAACACACAGCTAACCAGAAGCACATTGTGTGGACAGATGGTGGCTCCAGGCAGCTGGCAGTGCCAATCTTGTTACATGGCAGCAGCCTGGCTGCCATTTCTTCTGTACAGAGCTAATGTTTATTTCCACGGCAGTTACATTTCCGTGCGCCGGTGGAAAGTTTTTGGGGCTTTCGCTGCTCGGCTGGTCCATTTCAAAATGTGTGAAAAGACTTCATCCAGCAACATGCGTTAGTTTTCCAGCGCGAGTCCGGCGATTTTATCCCGTTAGTCTATTTCTGTTCTGCTTTCCAGCGGTGGCCGAAGTGTCATTGAAATTTTCCAGCCCGAACACAAGATTAACACTTTTCTCTCACTCATCGACTGTGACTTCCATTTTTGGCTGCTCTTGTTGCTTCGCTGAAAGATCGTTCATTCTTGGCCTCCTGTGAACGCAAATAATGACAGGGAGATTATTGGAGCGCTGTTTGTGTTAACAAACGGAGTTTCTGGGATCAGGACCATAGCTGTGTGCTGTGCTGCCAAGTTTGGAGAAGCAAACACTTCCATGTGTAGCAGACGTTTGAAAGCTCTAAAGCAGACTCGCAATTACCCCGCTCAGACTAAAAGAAGTTTGTCTCACACAGAGGTCCTAAAAGTCCCCATTACCTCTACTCGAAATAAATCCTTTGGTAAAAGTTAAAGTACAACTCGGAATTCTTCACTCGAGTCAAAGTACAAAAGTTAAAAACTCTGCAACTGACTACAGAAATATTCACGAGAAGAAAAAAAGACGCAATTTTAAACCAGAACGATTTTAGATCCTGAGGTTAAATGAATGCAAAAATCACCAAGCAACCAAGGAATGTGGGAAAACTTTAGCTAAAACGTAAGACCAATTCACAGAGGAGGCGTGGCGTCAAGTGTGAATGTAGTGTAAACTACACGTGCTGCATAAAGACCTCATTAATTGCCATTTTAATGAGTTTCAGTTCATGCCAGTTGCGTCAAACTGGAGTTTATGCACCCTATGCTCTGCTTTTGTTTTACACCTCACTTGCGCACATGAGTGAAGTGGAACCTCCACAGAAACGCAGGGAAATTTCAAAACCACACAGTCTATGGAAAATAAAACGATCGCAAATACGCCAGTTTTCAGTCCTCCACTGTCGCAGGTCAAGTTGTTAGGTGAACAGGTTTGTAATTACAGCTGACAGAATGGTCCAGACAAAATAGTCTCTGTCTGGTGAGAGAACATGTACACTCAGGGGCAAGTACAGGTAGATAAAAAACAGTACTCAAGTACAGTAAGAGCATCATTGTACGTTGTTACTTCCTACTACCTCATCATTTCAACAATCATTTTTCCAACTTAGTGTTTTGCCAGCTAAAGCTATGTAGCTTCTGCCGGGAAAAACAAACTGGAAACTTGGACATGGCACACAGACCCACACATTCTCATTTTCCCCACCCAACATCTCCATTGCTTCATCTCCACTCTTGCGCAGTTTCCGCTGCTCGGTAGCCTGTAATGAAACCCACACACGATGAACTCATAATAACAGGAAAACCTCACTCCTGTATCTCTCTAAAAACAAGTAAAATCATGCTCCATGTGCCAGCGTGAAGAAAAAAAAAACTTGTGACGTTAATCAGATGCCGGTTTGATGCAAATGTACTGAAAAATATGGGAAATTCTGGAGAATTAGCAGCGAGGTGAATGACACCAGAATTATTCAAAAACAAAGTACCGTCATCCTATCAAATAAAAACCAAGAGAGAGAGAAAAAAATAATAATCACATGCTCAAAAGAAATGGCACCCATAGTGTCCAGGCAGCTAGAATAAGTGCTGAGTGCAACTTTATGATGTGTATGCGTGTGTGTGTTATAAGCTGATAAATTGTTTACAAATGTCATGGTGAATGTGTAGCTCATATATATGCAAAAGTTACTCAGCTAGCATTAAACTGCAGTAAATAAAGTTCAAAGACTAGCACAGAGCTAACAATCAACAAGAGTACAAATCTAGCATAACACTACTGAACAAAATTCAAAGATTTGCTTAGAGCTAAGAACTGACAGTCTATCAAACCTAGCATAATGCTCTATTAGACAAAGTTCAAAGATTAGCATAACATTGGAATATACAAAAGGAGTGCCTGCTATTAACTGGGAATAATATGATGGACTCAAACATGCTGCTATTGTCAAAGGAATTCTCCGGTTTTATACTCTTCTAATGACGACAACGCCATTCCGGAGCTGCCAATCTCGAATCTGGTTCGCTTCTGGGAGACGTGTAGTAGAGAGAGACCTTTTCTGCCGCCCCATGACCCTGCGGTGAATCACACAGAGAGCCACAGACAACTGGACTCTTTGGTCCTCCTGGTATAAAACATGTACATGTTCTCTAAGAGACGTCCTGTATAACAGTGAGACCATTGGCGTGATAAGTGGATAACTGTTTTTTCCAGCACGGATGAAATGAGACGAGATATTGTTTGGAGAAGTGTTACCATTGAAACCTCATGAGTTTTTTGTTTATTTTGGTTTTTTTCTGTGGCTGTTTGGAGTTAACGCATTGGATTATTATCAGACTCTGATTCAATGTAAACCTCAGGGTGGAACCAAAGTGAATAAAGTTATTTGCTTACCTTATCACTTTCTCTCTTTCACTCTCACTATTTTTCCCCCCATTGGGACACCAGGAATGGGATCATATGTGAAACTCCGTGTGTGTGTGTGTGTGTGTGTGTACGGCTGGGATTCTTTGCGGTATCCCTGCGTGCCTCAGCTGTGATCTCACTGTAGGTCCAAGTGGCTCCAGTGACGACTGTCAAGACTTATGTGTTTTCTTTTTTTCTTTCCCCCTCTTCCAGGGCTTGAGTGTCCCTTTATGGCACACTGGAACCAGGACCATTATTGGAAAGCAGAAACGTTTAATGCGGTAATTAAGGTTGTAAGAAATTGAACAGTAGGACCAAAAGAAAGAAAGAAAGAAAGAAAGATAGAAAAACCCATATTTTTGTGTAAAGGAGCAAAATGCGCCATTGTGCCCGTAATGGTTCCTACAGACGGCTCTATAAACGGCACAGGCTCAGCCGACTGTAAAAACTGTCCTGATCTGCCTGCACCCTGGACTGTCAGGGAGGAATGAAAGATGAGTGCGAAAGAAGGAAAGAGAGAGGAAAAGGCAGAGAGAGCAGAGAGATGGATGACGGTGTTGAGATTTTCTGCTAGGTTCATTATGAGCAGCGGTGTATCCTGAGTGCTGCCAAATTCTAGACTGTTTGTGTATCCACTTTGGAGACAGATGTGTATAGATCAGACTTCCATAAATACAGAGTGGACTGATGTTTCGTTTCTCCTTTCCCTATTGCACTGATCTGGGATAACATTTTATTTGCATTTGACATTTTATAAAATCCTGTTACAGAGATGTGTTCAGTTTGTGACCTAAGAAGAACACGTAAGGAACACGATACGATGGTGCTTGTTGTCACTGGAAAATAATCACAGATGATGTGATGTGCGTCCATGATTATGATAAGTTCCCACTTATCGTAAACAATCTTTCCCTCACCAGCCTCTTTTTATCTCTCTTGAAACCCATGCTCAATGCACTTTTACAAACTGGCATCAGCTCACTTGCATTACAAGTAATGTAGTTCAGTAACAGAAAGAGAAATCACCTTCTAATAACACTGAAGAGAAAACCAAAATCTGACAGCTGAGAAAATACTGAATTCCTCCTTCGGACCAAGGTGTTTTTGTTGGCGTTCGGATTTTATGATAGCGGTTAGCGGGGCTTGCGGCTAGCTGTGTTGTCATGGGGTTCGGGTTAATACTGCACCGGTTCACCTTGTGTAAACCTTACAGACCACTTCTACAGGACGGGAAACACCAATAGCACCAATCGAAAGCCACAGTGGTTTAACAATTCGGTAAAAATTCAGTGCAGGTTTATTTCTAACCGCTAAGCCTAAGATGACTGTCAACACAAGTTTACGATATAGTGAATTAAAGACATTTTTAGCTCATACTGTACAGTATATATCATCACGTCTACTGTATATTCCCCAATTGGAAACCTCTACGTCTCGGCGAAAGTCTTTCAAACATCCTTTATCAAACGTTCTCAAAATTTAAGATATTTTATTTGTTCCTGAACTGTCGTCCTACAGAACACATCTGGTCCTCTCACATTATTTATACACCCAGTTGTGTTGGAGTTATTGAGGTTTGGGAGTAAATATATTCAGCTCACTTACACAAGCTAATAACTTATGAGAGTGGTCTTATAGGAAACTACTCAATGGTAAAGCAAAGTTGCTTATTTTCCTAGAACAGCATGTTTCAAAGGTGTTTCATTCCTCTTATACTACATTTTTTGCCATGGATTACAATTTTTGAAATGAAGGTACTTTTATCCATTTATAGTTAAATGCCATGAAACAATTGAATTCCTGTTCTCGCTTACGTTATACCAGATATAAACATTCAGCCTTTCTTTTTTCTCTCTCTCTCTTTTGACTATAATAAGACAACAGCAAAAAAACACAGGACTGCTGAAGCGGGGATTGGCTCATACACTTCTCTTCAACAACAACTATACTGTTTTGTGTTTAATCTACTGGCAACTTCCTGACAGAAAGAAACGAGCGATCTTTTAATTAAAGGAGACATTCGGTGTGCTTATCATCTCCCAAAAGCTTATCGATTCTCGCTCTTTTCCCCAGAGGAGATGGTTCCCTGCAGACCTGCAGACCTTAGATGAGTAACGTGAAGGATAACCCAGCGCTGACAAGAAACCTCATCAAGCACAGCTTCGGGATTAGTGTCAAAAAACAGATGTCAAACTGGAAGCCTGAAAGAAGTACAAATTTGTCTTTTCCTTTGTCTTTTTTCTAAGAATCTGAATAGCACTTGCATTCTTTGCCCTCAGGGGTCTTTTCTTGGAAAGGTGAGGTATTTAGTTTTGATTATTCTTTCTGTTTTTGAGCGAACTCTCCTCCTTTACAGTGGCTTGTTTACATACCCCCCCACATAACTTTTTTTCACATTATGTATCGTTACAACCTGGTTCTGGTACTGAAATGGACAAGGGGGTGAATACTTATGATTTTGTGTCATGAATCTGTACAAACAAACTCCTAAAGTAAACATCTCACAGAGTGTTATTAATCCATTATTAAACAAGTACAACATCTAGAACTCTGCCTAGAGGAGGCGGTCCACCAAAAGGATTAGTCAGAGAAGCAAACCAAGAGGCCAAAGGTAACTCTAAACATGATGCTACTGCCACCACTTCACAGTGGAGATGGTTTTCTCAGGGGTGATCACCAGTGTTAGTTTTACTGCCACGACCTAGTGCTTTATGCCAAGGTCAAAAAGTTGAGATCAGAGAACCATTTTGCACAAGATATATATATATATATATTGCAAACTCCAAACAAGATTTCTTATGGTTCACCACTCTTCTATAGCGCGTCCAACTACGGTTGCCAACTACAGCTTCACCCGTCTGAGCTCCTTCAGATGGTTACTTGTCTGACTAATCCACCAGGTTGCAAAAGTACAGTAATGTACAAAGGTTCGAGGGGGTGAATATTTATGCAAGCCAGTGCATGTCTTTGGTGGTCACTGAGAGAGCTACTCTGGCATGTATGCTGTGCTTCTGCTGTTGCTGCTTTTTGAGGATCATCATTGAAGGTTCCATCAAGTAGAATAATCCTACGGATTAAATCAGATACAATACAGGAGTGTTTGGTTTGGACTTCACTCAAGCTATTGGGTTATGGCTCCGGCAGTTGAGGATCAGTAATAGAATATGAAAAGGTCGCTGGCTCTAATCCCAGGACCGCGAGTTAAAACATGACAGCTGTTGTCATGTTGAATCTCATGTAAAAAAAAAAAAAAAAAAAAAACAACAAAAAAAAAATAAGTAAAAATAAATACATTTACTCTGTTATAAATACACATGATCATTAAAAAAAATCATTTGCACTTGTAAAAGAAATTTCATTTACTTAAAAATGAAACTTCATTACATTTGGCTATATTTTTCCAGCTACAAGTTTTCTATGGCTAAATCTTAAATATGATAAATATTATTTATTTTTTTTGTTTGTTTTTTTTGTTCCTCAAGCTTTTTGGCTACACTACTTGCTTCTGCTTTCAAACAACTTGGGTTCTTATAAATTCGCAATGGTGACACCATACTGACCCTGTTGGCACATCAACGTCACTACAACCCTGCCGCCAATTACTCTGCCATGATTCTGCAAATGTAAATCGAATAACAACGATGGCTTCAGATACAGGAAACTCGTTAATCACTGCCGTTCGTTTTTTTTTTAAATTGTATATTTTATGTACGATCCAAATATCTGCTCTGTCCAAGCCAAAGCAGGATCACGGAATGATCATGTTATGAGAAATCTCATGTTGGTTGTCTGCCATTTGGCACGCAGAGCCTCCAACTCCAGTCTCGCCATATGTTCTCCAGACATTGTTCATTTATCTTGCACAGTGCTAAACGTCTTATGTATGAAGTCCAAAACCAAAACCTGTGTACCCAAACAGAAGGTCTAAAAGGGTCTGGCCAATGTCTTTCATACTATTCCTGCTTTTGTAAACCGGGTGAAAAGCAACTTTAAGAGGCAGAGAAAATGGTAAAAATGGTGTTATTCCAAAAATTGGATAACTGCATGAAACAGCAGGGGTACAGATGTTCCTAAAAAGTGGTTGGTTAGTGTATACCCATGACGTAGTGGCACAAGGAATGTGCTAGAGTGGAAAATGGTGTAATGTAACTGTTGAATAGTGCTGTTATTCACACTTCCATCGTTCAGAGCTATCAGCTAGCGCTGCCTGATGCCGCACAGTAGCATCAGTGCTCAGGTACCGTTGTACTTCTGTAGTTTTAGGATGTTTATTGGTATCCCATGTCACGGACTGGTTTCACTTTAGCTCTGGCTGCATACAGTGCTTGAAATGCTGTCAAGCCAAAGCTTGCCCTAGTTAATGTTGAAAATAAATCTTTATTAGAATTATTATTGATCATTTATAGAGGAACATTTTTATCAATTTTTTTAAAAATAGTTTACATTAAACAGCGTTCTTTTTGCACTGAGCAAACGAAAAAAAATTGGATTACAGATCAGGAACTTTATGCCTTCACAATGATGGGTGGAAAGGTTTTAATTTGCCGTAACAACATGCACAGTCCCTCATTAGAGTTGCACACGTCGTAGATTTACATGGCAACGGGGATGGTTTAGACTGTTTTGTCCTTGGCTTTCTTATTTTTCATGGAACATCAAAATATTACTCACAGTGATGGCTCATCATTGCAAATCATGGCTGCGTTTGTTTGAACGTCAAGTCCCACTACTGGAAAACTGTCAGCTGTCCAGCTTTTCAAGAAGGAAGGTACTTTTTGATCTCCTTAAATCTTTTTTAAAAATTGCATATTTTGATAGAATATACAGAATAATGGCGATTACATATGTGTGGGGGGAGGGGGGGTTCCATTTTTGAAAGATTTGTGGGAAAGTCTGGTGGTTTGTGGGGTTGGAAATGGAAATAACTTATTAGCAGACCACTGAGAATTGACAAGGTTTGAATAACTGCTTGTTCTTCATTATTGAACTTTGTAGAGACAGCGGATCCCCTCAGCTGAAATCAGTGTAAGTAAACAAACCTTTTCTTTAATCACTTGCGAGTCATGATTTGATTTGCGCACGTGAACATTTTTTTCATTTTTAAACAGGAAGTCAGATTGGCAGCGTGTTGAAGTACAACAGCCAATAGTGTTTGAGACACGCCGCACTGCCGTCGTATCTAAACAAACTTAACAGTAGCTTACTGATCTAGCTAAGTTTGGAGAATAGTAAAGAGCATTCTTCAGCTGTGGAGGATTTCTCACCGCTGCCTTCACCCACGCCTGTCCACTTTAACCACTACGATATCCTAGACAAACAATATGCCGTGTGTTTTTTGGAGTTATGCCATATACGTTTGAGCTGAGGCTGTGCGTCAGCACAGTCGATGGTGACGGAGAGCCTCAGGGTTGTCACCGGAAGACATCTGATGCATCAGAGTGGGAGATAAAACTGTATTAATTACTCTTACTTATGAAGAAGGCTAGATGGTGTATAAAATACAAAAATCTCCCCATCAGCCTGAAGTAGCGTCATTCAGGCTATCAACAGCCACAAGCTGATAAAACACACACACATCTCAATGTGCAAGCATGTTGAAAAATTAAGGAGAAGAATTTAAAAGAAAGTTCAGACTATCCAAAAGAGCAGGCTAACAGGTTTTAACCTTGTCATCGGCCTTGATGGTTTACAGCTTCCTCAGGAGCTACTACTTTTAAGGGAGGGAATGTTCTGGCAGAAGATTACAAGTAGCCCTGTCTAAAGTAATGAGGAGGAGTAAATATTTAGACATTACATCATATTTAAAGTGAGATGTCCTCATGTCAAATGTGTAGTATTCAGTAGCTCAGTGTAGTAGTAGCCTTCTCTAATACTTGTGCTACACACGTGCATTCAAAAAGGCTGGGTAATGTTTTTCTGTTTTATTCTGGAGTAGCATTTTGCCACCACAGGAATGAGGCACCTGAATTGGGGATGGGGGGGGTTATTAAATAGCACTGAAGTGGAAATTCAAGGAAATAGTTCAAAGAAAACGGTAATTACAAATGAATGGCTGTGTTCCTTAATTAGCAAGATGACTAACAGACGGCTACCTAGGAATGACAATCAAATTCAGGCAACGCTTAGCAGAGACGGTATAAATAGTACATAAATCCCGCCCCTGTAATAAAAAAGAGCCAATCAGCTTGTTGGTTAAGAGGTTACTAGAAAATGCCTGGCCAATCAGATTCTTATACTTACGTACACGCATATGCTCCACTGGTTACGGAGAAACGCGCATGCGCAGAAGCCGGAGAGACGTGAAAAAATGTTTTTTCGTATTATTGATATATTATGTATTATATACACGTTATTTATGACATTTTAGTCGGATTTTAAGAGCCGTTTCGTATCCGCGTTTGAAACGTCATGTTGTCAGGTTTATAAGTGGCTTACTTTTCAAGTTCATAAGAAACCGCAGTTGCACGTGCAGTAGAAGTACAAACCAGCTTTAACAAAATGGCGGCCGAGTTGACAGAATTTCCTAGAAGGGCTTTGTGCTTAGGTTAAGGTTATTAAATGAAACCCCTAATGAGTGATGTCATCATGGAAAATAAGTAAAACCTGCTGTGTTGTTATTCATTTTAGTTTTTATTTATAAAAGTGATTAAAAAAACACACAAACTAATCAATAAACACCACCATTGTAGGGTAACTTCTAAATTTAAAGCCCTGTCTTTATTTGGTGATTTGGTACAATTTTCCATGTTGTGTTTATTTTTCATGTTGTTTTTAAAATTGTGACCCACTAGTAATTTTTTGCAAATTGCCATTTTTCCATAACAGCGTGTCTCTAAGTGTTTTATCCCTTTTGTATCACAGCAATTTGCAAAGCATTATTAACGAAAGAATTCTATGTTTGTTTTTTAATCAGATTATGGTTACATTTAATATTGTAGAACATACGTGAAACAAGTTAGTTTCGTTATGTTAAAGCAGCTACAAACAGTCGTTCCCTCATTTTCTCTCTCTTGTCCCCCTCACGTTTGAAGTTACTGAGGAACGACACGGTCCTGAAGACTTTCACACGTTGGAAAAGTTTATAAAGTTATAGTTTTACCTTTGATGGTGTTAGCACGTTCACCTCACACCTCCAGGGTCCGGGGTTCGATTCACGCAGGGACCATGTGTGTGTGGAGTTTGCATGTTCTCCCCGTGTTGCAGGGGTTTCCTCCGGGTACTCCGGTTTCCTTCCCCAGTCCAAAGACATGCATGGTAGGCTGATTAGTGTGTATGCATTGTCCATAGTGTATGTGTATGTGTGTGTGTGTGTGTGTGTCTGTGATTGTGCACTGCGATTGACTGGCACCCTGTCCAGGGTGTACCCCGCCTTGTGCCCCATGCTCCCTGGGATAGACTCCAGGTTCCCCGCAACCCTGAAGAAGGAATAAGTGGTAGAAGATGGATGGATGGATGGATGGTTACTGATTCTAGAAACTAGAAACTCCTTCAATACATGTTATATAAGCATTCTTTAACACACATTTTAAAGAAATTTGTTATAGTAAACGTCTTCACACAACTGCTGATTTTGGTCCTGCGTCCTTAAACTCACATTGTTTATCTTTTATTAGAGAAATATTCTTCAACTTTTAAGTTAATAGTAATGTGGAATTTATGAAGGGTGGAAAGCAAAGAACAGGAGAAGCCAGAGACCACTGTCACCGAGTCCATGTTTAAGAAGCCTCACCGCTGCCAGGTCATTGTGCCAGCATATGGGTTTTTTTTTTTAATCCTGGTGTAGTTTCTTATCTTTCTCATCGAGCTTTGTCCATCAGCACAATAGTAATTTCACAGCAGCCATCCATAAATGAGTTAACAACTTTCTACTAGGAAGTGGAAAAACTTTGAACTCTATTCTGCTCCAGTCATCCAAATGGTGTATGGTGCAACTGGCGGACCGAGCTTGAGCTTGAGGCTAAGGGCTGGCCCATATGGGTTACATCTGCGAGCTCTTTTCAAATCACAAAACCCGTTGACCCAAATGGAATCTAGCCTTTAGAATTTCATATTTGGAAATATTTACTGGAGCAGCAAAAAACTGTTTGGTTTGTTCGTTTATTATGCTGTTTTAAGGATAAAAATTCAAAAAAAAAGGTCAAGTATTAATGTATAAAATAAGGTTATGAAATCAGCATAGAATGCCTGGAGATCTACCACCTTGCTGGCGCTAATGTCCAAAAGCTACTGAAGGTCTTGATTAACTGTGAAAGGTAATAAATCCCCAAGTCTAAAAAGTGAGCCAGTTGTGAATAAATGATAAAATAAATGGAAATTCCAATGAACTGTATTGCTAAAGCAGAGTGTAGTGAAACTCTGACCTGTAATAGCCAGCGTTCATCTTTCAGCCTACACACGCAGTGGAAAAAAAAAAAAGAAAGAAAAAAAGAGAGATCCAGGCCGGAGCTCTTGCTCCCAGGCCCAGTCAATAATTCTTTACTCGACTCCAGGTGGATATAAAGCCCCATTAACACACTCCCTTTTCTACTCTGTTGGCTCAAGCACTAGATCAACCTAGCTATGTGGAATGGATACCATCTGTCTACAGGCACTTACAGTGGTGCTTGAAAGTTTGTGTTTTCTATACATCTGCAAAATATGACCTAAAACATCATCAGATTTTTTTTTAGAAGTCCTAAAAGTATATAAAGAGAACCCAATTAAGCAAATGAGACTAAATATTATACTTGGACATTTATTTATTAAGGGAAATGATCTGATATTAACATATCTGTTAGTGTTACATGGTATGTGAGCCTCTAAGATAAGCAGTTGATTAGCACCTAACCCTAACCCTAGGTGAATATAGAGTCAGGTGTTTTCAATCAATGGGATGACAATCAGGTGTGAGTGAGCGCCCTGTTTTATTTAAAGAACATGGGTCTATCAGAGTCTGGTCTTCACAATATAAGTTTGTGGAGGGGTACCATGCCACGGACTAAAGGTAATCTCTGAGGACCTCAGAAAAATAGAACACTGAACAACAATGGCCTTGAAGAAGTGCTGCAAAGCTCAGCATACAGCAGAATCTCCTTAAAGTCCAAACCTTTCATATTCAGACAGGAATGGAAGGAATACATTATGTTGCATCTCATTTCAATGAACCTAAACAGCCAGATTCAATCTTTTAGGATGGAGATTTTCATAAGCATTCAATGAAAGAATTAGATTTTCAAAGAAAAGCAAATATCCTTATTTAATAGGTAACACACGGTAGCCATATTTTATGCTACCAATATAGCATTGTAAATTTAAATACAAATGAATCCCATGTGTTCGAAGGTCTGTCCCATAAGGAAAAAATTAACAAGATCTGTTTAATAATCTCTATCATTTCTCCTAGACAGCAATGAGATCCAATGGAACTAAAAAAGGGAGACGTCTGCTTAAGTCGCCTGTCTCTCAGAATGTTCTCATTAGACAAAACATGCAGTAATCTCTTAGACGTGTCTTCTTGAGTTTCAGGAGAGATCTCAATAAAGTCGCACACTGTTCACTGTTCTTAAGTTCATTTAAATATGCTACCAAGTTTACAGGCATTGCTTTTTATATGCTAACATTTGTACTGTAAGTAGACTTTTGATATGCTAGTTTAAGCACTTCGAGAGACAGTCATCCGTATACTTTTATTTTATATTCTAGCATTTGTAAGAATACTTGAAAAGAAGTTGTGTGTTTTATATGCTAGTTGTAAGTACACTAGGGTATTTGTTTTCATATGCTAGTCTCCGTACTTGTTTTATATGCTATCACTCGAAGAGAAGTACTTTTACAAGTGCTAGTACAAAGTGTAGTGTTAGCTCGTTTATCAGAATGCAGAGTAAGCTTTTGTTGAACAATTTAACGAGGCAGTCTTTGGGGGAAACGGGGGGGTATGGCACGAGCGAAAAGAGTCGACTCTTAGCGAAGTCTTCTACGACAACCCGCATTATATAAGGTATATAGCAATAATATGGATTTTATTACCTTCACATTTGCTCTTTGCGGAAGGTCACTTGCTCCCGCACCTAATCCAAATATAAATTCAGCCATGGGCATGTGATTCCCTGCTGTTTTGACTGATTGAGTGATTTTCTCCGGTGAACCAGAAGAACATAACAGAGATGTTTTGCTCAGATAAAGTATAGGCGGGAGTAATGGAGATGGATGAGGCTTTACTGCAAGTTAATTACTGCAAGCACATGTTTGGAATATTCAGGGGTTAGCATGCACTTGGGGCTGGGGCATAAGAAGCAGCACTAGAGGCCAAAACACTAAGACATGTTGAGCGCATAACATAGACCAGGTGCTGACCCTCGCAAACCTTATCCAAAAAAAGCTAATATTGATATTAGTGAATGAAAGGGAACAGTATGCGTTATGAGATGAAGTTAACATAATGTTATTAGCGTCTGTTTACAGTTGGCCATGATGAAATCATTTTGGTATAGTATTTCTTTTATCTTGACAGTTGTTAGGACATTCAAGCCTACCCTATTTATTAGCATTGCTACTAATGAATGCAAGCTAATACACATATTAAATCATGCTAGATGATGTCCAGTAGCTTTTATCTTTTGTTAGGCGCCTCCAGTTGATTATAGGTATTAATGAAAAACTACACTATAAATCGTTTCTTTCAGATGGCATGCCTCGGAAAAGATAACCAAGTGTTTTCAGTACTATCATGGCTAAGAAAGAAAAGAAGCAAATAATGGTGTCTGGTGAGTTAAATCATAAATCAGACAGTCTAAGAGCAGACAGAGAGGTAGAAGATGTGAACTGCTGTAATTTAGGGCTATTTAAGACTGTGGCTTAATATGTGCATGAAATGTATTACAGATGGTGCTGACAATGCTTCTTTTCTTTGCTCTCGTCATAGCTTCCTCGTTAGGGATCTAGAACAATTTTGATGAAGAAAAAAACTTCAGTGGAGTTGAGGTAAATGGTCTGAGTCCACCATCAAGGGATGACTTATAGGCTAATGGTAGAGCTACAAAGTACATATCTACAACACTGTTGAATTCTGGATTCTGCTCTTTAAATAAAACAGGGTGCTCAGTCACACATGATTGTCATCCCATTGACTGAAAACACCTGACTCTATTTTCGCCTTCACATGAAATATTGGATATTTTTCCTCAATAAATAAATGACCTAGTATAATATTTTGGTCTCATTTGTTTAATTTGGATCTCTGTGTCTACTCTTAGGACTTGTACGAGAATCTGATGATGTTTCAGGCCATAGTATAAGCAGATATATAGAAAATTCTAAAGGGTTCACAAACTTTCAAGCACCACTGTATAACAAGCAGTTACATACGTAACAGTGCTACCTATATTTAATTACAGCCCTAAAAGGAACAACCTGTTTTTTGGACAATTTTGTACAAGTGATGGAGTGGAAGTAATGGAGTCTTGTTTGACCGATTACATTAGTTTCTCTTAACTGTCTGAATGAGCTTAGATTTATATCCAAGCTTGTTTGTACTCCAGAAAGGTACAGCCTGCAGCTCAATTCGGCAAAAAACAGTGAGTTACAGAGTGAGTGATAATAAATTTGCAGTCCAGCTGGCTGATACAAATTCCAAGCCAAGCCAGAGAGGAAGGAAGAGGGTGATCTAAGGGAACCAGAAATACCATCTTCCCATGAGCTCACGGAATATGGCATTTATGCAAGCCAGTCAGCATCTGAAGGACTGTCCACAGATTTAGTTTCCCTTCATGAGCGGCTGTGGCTCAGGTGGGATAGTGGGTTGTCCTCTAATCGCAGGGTTGGCGGTTCGGTTCCCGGCCCACATGCCGAAGTGTCCTTGGACAAAACGCTGAACCCCAATGTTGCTCCTGATGGCAAGTTAGCACATTGCATGGCAGCTCTTCTACCATTGATGGGTG